>CAHIKZ030003216.1:902500-995000 GCA_903632075.3 Acanthosepion pharaonis
TTCAGCCATTTTCTATTTTGGGTGGGCGGGGAGTCTGAGAATGATGGAAAAAAAAAATGGGAGACTGGAAGAATAGAATATTCAAAAGAAGGAAAGCATAATCTGTTTCCTCAAAAAGAGGCCCCAGTGTTTGTAGTCAATGAACAGTTATTTTGTTAGCAATATCTGTTTACCATAACTATTTAGCTATTTGTCTACCTACCTACTTACTGATCATGTTCCTATACCCCGAGATAGAGGAATGAGCTCTGAAAGATTTTAGGGGTGGTAGTGACCTGAGGAAATGAAGATTATGGGTAGGATAGGAATGAAAGTGAATTTGCTGCAAGAAGTGCATCTTAAAATCAAGCAGCTGCTTAGAACAAACATGCCGATTCTTTGAATTGAATTCTTCTGCAAAGGTTGAAAAGGGGGGAAATAGAAGACCGTTGGAATTCTTTCTCTAATCCCTTTCTGAGGAGAAGAATGTTCATTTTATGCCATTTTGTAGGAAGCCCATACCCAAAACCTCTTGTATTGTCACATGGATAGATAGTAAAAATTAATTGATACCATTGAATTGACTAAGTTTATTCCTTTTTTTTTTTTTTTCCTTATACATCATTTCACCCTAAGTAAGGGAATAAAGCCACTAAGAAGCAAGGTGTCACTGAAAAAATGTTGCTGAGGAGAAAGGAAAAAAAACCAAAAACAAACCAAGTATGGGAAACCAGTTTTCATGACCAATGGCTATCTTCTACATACTGTATCCCTTTAGGATATTGGTAATCATGTCTCTCTACAATTTCCTATCCTTTGTAGTTTTTAGCAATGTTTGTCTTTTTGCTATCCTCCCTAATTCCTGTTCTGCCTACCATTTATAAAAGCTCACCAATAAATATATAAAGCACAATTTGACTTTATATATTTATTGGTGAGAATAAATAATAATAAGCAAAAAAGAACCAAAAAGCAAACAAACCTGGATTGTAGGGAAGTTCTTGTGGTTTGTAGAACATTAGATGTATTTACAAAATGTAAAACTTCCCTTAGTCATATATATATATATATATATATATATATATATATATATATGACTGAATATATATATATATATATATATATATATATATATATATATATATATATATATATATATACACATATATATATATATATACACACACACACACACACACATGTTGGTAGGATGTAGAATAGTATCCAGAACAAATGTTGAGATAATGGGGCAAAGTGGAAAAGCATTTTTAAATGACAACAGCTTTTTTTTTTTTTTTTTTTTTTTTAAATATCTTTCATTAAAACCTAAGATGCCACCTAACACATAGGGGAAATGTGTTGTCATTTAAAAAAATTTGACACTTTATCCTATTATATTCTTAAGCTTACTATTAGATTGGCGGCAAGGTCTCCTCATTTTATAGTTGAAATGGCTGCTAGATGTAACCATAAGTTTTATGCTAACAGTTTCTTCACTTGCATTTGTTTGTGGAACTCTCTTCCAGTTTCTTGCTTTCCAGTCAATTTTGATCTTAAATGCAATGTCAATCATTACCTTCTGTCTTAATCCTTGTTCTCACTCCTTTTTTTTTTTTTTTTTATGTTCTCTCACACTCGGCAACTCTTTACATTTCAGTGGTTTTATTTCCTTGTTTGGGTTGAAATGACAAAAAAAAAACATGCATGCACACACACACACACACACAGAGGTGGTCTGACGATTATGTCTAGCATGAAACAGCCCGTCGCCTCTGAGTGTTGACTTCAGTGTTCATTTTTATATTTATATATGCTCTATCTTTGATATTGAGCACTTTATCCCATAAATATAGCACACCTTAAAACTATATTTCTCTTATATATATATATATATATATATATATATATATATATATAATGAGAATGAGGGAATTAAGTAAAGGTTTGTCACTTAGCTGATTGATGTTACCTTCAGCATCCTGACTCCAGAGTTTTGTAGGCGGTCTGTCTGTCCACTCTTCAGGTGGATATCAGAAAGAAACCTGAGAGATAACAAAAAACAACAATGACCATAATAATAATGATAACAATAATATTTATCATATATTATTAGGTCTTTAGATCAAATAGAAGCATAAGCTGTTAAAATGAAAATTTCGGTCATGCTTGTGTCATTTCTCAATGAGAAATAAAATGAAGTAGAACTGTTGCCCTTTTCTTTTCTTTTTTCTGCATGTGTTATGTCACTAATGAAATCTAGTACTTTTGTATTAGTTGTTTGCCACAATTCAGGTTGTAAAGAGTTTGTGTATTCATTGAGTATGCCTAAATTTGTGACAGGATGCAACAAAAATACCTCCACATAAGACAGTAGTGGCAATGGTGTTTTCATCTTGCTAATGCCTTACTATTATATGGGAGATATTTCTGCTGAACAAATATATATAAACTTTAAAGTTTATAAAAATTTACTGAATTAAAGAAATGAAATAGCTATTCTTTGCTGTCATTGTCAAAAATTTTCCTTAAATAATATTTAAAAATAAAATAGAAATAAAAAAAAATAAAAAAAATGAGAGCTGGTAATATACATACTTATATTTGAGATGAAAAAAAAATTTTTAAATAATTTAAGTAATTCTATTACATTTACTTAAAAAGAAATATAGTCTATTAGTAATTAAGAGTAAAAATAATATTTTAAAATTGTAGTTAAATATAACGTATTCTAACCCAAAAACCCTTTTCAGAAAGAATTTTTATGTATACAAGTACAAATTTAACAAAAAAAAAATGCCAAAAAACTTTTTGTCATTAATAATAAAAAAAACTCAGACAACATGCGTTTAACGGATGTTAGAATTTGTTGAAAAATACACCCCTACCCTCCCTAAACTTAACCTCTTTTTCGAACGTAACTCATAATTGATACAACAATAGTGAATAAAAAATGAACACGCTACTGCCCCTGTCTAAATGATTGGCTTTCTCTGTATCCTTGGAAACAGAAAATTATGAATTTATATGTGCATTTAAAACTCATTATAAATAAGTTATTCCAAAATTCACTTGAAGATGAAACAGAACTAATGCTTTTAATTTAATTATATAATTAAATTTGAAGTTTTTAGCTTTGGTTATTGAAACATGGTTATTACTGTGTAGTGAAGAAACCATATTTTAAATCAGTTAATTTATAATATTTATGCTCTCTAAATTTACATTGAGCACTGTTTCGTAAAAATAAAAAATATCAATAAGAACACCAGATTATATATCTTACTGTTCTTTCTTTTTATTATTTTTTATATATATAATCTCACTTGATAATTAGTAGGGATAATTCCAGAGATGATATAAATTCAAAGAGAGCTCAATGTAAGGACAGAGCAAATATAATAAAGTGGAGTCCTTAGAAATCCATTTAGGTGAAAAGGAAAAAGTTTTAAAAATAAGAGGGGAAAGACAAAATAATTTTTATTATTATTATTATTTTGAAATCTCTGTCTTCCCCCTCTTATTTCTAAAATTTTTTCCTTTTTCTTTCTCCCCCCCCCCCTTTTTTGTTTGGATAAATTTAAACTCCATTTATCTTTGTTAAATTTTGGTTTAAAGAGATGGGCACCTGATCCTGGAAATGGAAAAAGTTGTTAATTTCAAATCTTTTCATTTGTCCTCATTTTGTTAAAGTTTTTAAGCTCAAATATTTAACAATGTGATAGGGGAATTTCTATAGAAATGTTATTGTCGTAGAACTTGCCTTTAGCTTATTCAATCATTAATGTAAGAATTAAAATTCTTCAAAATATTAAAATAGGAAAAAAAATAATTTCATGGAAAACCGTGAAATTTTCATATGTTAAAACTAAATAAAATAACTTTTGTTTCTTACCAAACTACTTTTTCTCATTATTGACATAGTATTTAGTTTGGAATAACCTGTGTACTTTATTGGTTGTATAGTGGTAACTGGATACCAAGTGCTATTGAAAGGGATTCATCTGGTTGATATCTTGTAATATGGTTTCATACAGAGTATTGAAATTCAACTCTGGACATTATCAGTTTCTGTTGGACCAATGGGTGTGTGTATGTGTGCAAGCCATACATTGTATTACATTTTATTCAACTTTGGAATCTGTCTATATATTTCTGAGATGAGGTATTATGTACACTATTTACATTATTCGGACTATTGTCCTCATCTTTGTTGTCATCTTTATCACAATGTTTCAGCTGTTGTACACTCCGGCCTTCTTCAGGTGGTTGGAATGTTGAACCTTTATTTCGCTCACTAGTTCCACTTGCCATGTCTAATGGATGTCACTTATCAGTTATCTCCTGTTAATTCCCCTCTCTAAGTTCTCCACCACCTTAACCAGGTATTGAACTCACACTCTTTGTGTCCTATCACTGGATCTAGCTAACACCTTTATCCACTGTGCCATGTGTACATCTGTGTATAAATTTTTGGGTATTATAAACCTAATGTCTTCGGCAATCTTTTTTACCAGTGCTCATATGGCAATTTTTGCTATTGTCATTGCATGTTTTTTACCAGAGTTCATGTTGCAATTTTTGTTGTTATTATTGCTTTTCTCTGGCACTCCTTATTACTGGTTCCCATATTGTATTCATTTCTATGCTTGGTTGGCTCAAGAGATTTTTGTGGACTTTGTCAATTTCTGTTGGCCTGTGTGTTTAGTGCTGGGGCCCTCTCTCAAAGTGGGTCCTATATTTCTCATGTTATACACTTTTTTATCCCCAAATTTGACATGAAAAAAAATCTGCTTGTGTTCTATGTACTAAAGGTGTGCATGTGGGTAAAGAATTGAGGTGGGGAGGATAAGTTAATATAGTAGGTCATTTAAGAAATGTGGTATCAGTAGCACAATGTATGGCAGTGAGGGTGACATTCTCTTTGATCATATTATCAAATCCAATTATGAAATGTCTTTATTCCTTCTTATGCTGATAATTGTTTTTGTTCCTGTAAAAAGTAAACTAAATATTGTTGGTTGAATATATAATTACATATTTTCTTATTTTAAACTATTTTTCACCCAATACAAGGTACAAGAGCCTTTCAAGGTAGTGTTACTGAATGAAGAGCATAAAAGTCGGAAGTCAGAAGTGCATTCTCTTGGGGGTTTCTTCCACAAAGTAACAATTGTGAGAAAGAAGCTGTTTGAGTAAAAGTTCCTCCTTATCAATGGAATACAAAGAGAAAGAGGATGATTCAACCCTGTGTACAACATGGTATGGTGGATCCTAGCAGTGAATGTCTGAACTGCTAGAACTGAAGACTGTAAATGCTGTTGAACTTTCTGTCAGGACTGGAAATTGAGAACTGGGTCGCACCAGCACAGATATGGCAGCAGTACTCCATTTTTGCTCTGACCTGATTCATGTCAAGATAATGCATAGCGGGAGGAGTCATGTACTTTCTGGAGTGGGACAAAGAACTGGCCATTTTTTTTTTTTTTTCAGCATCTTAAGCGATGATTCTCTCTTTTGGACTTCTCTCTTTTGGACTTCTCTCTTTTGGACTTCTCTCTTTTGGACTTCTCTCTTTTGGACTTCTCTCTTTTGGACTTCTCTCTTTTGGACTTCTCTCTTTTGGACTTCTCTCTTTTGGACTTCTCTCTTTTGGACTTCTCTCTTTTGGACTTCTCTCTTTTGGACTTCTCTCTTTTGGACTTCTCTCTTTGGACTTCTTTTCTCTTTTGGACTTCTCTCTTTGGACTTCTCTCTTTTGGACTTCTCTCTTTTGGACTTCTCTCTTTTGGACTTCTCTCTTTTGGACTTCTCTCTTTTGGACTTCTCTCTTTTGGACTTCTCTCTTTTGGACTTCTCTCTTTTGGACTTCTCTCTTTTGGACTTCTCTCTTTTGGACTTCTCTCTTTTGGACTTCTCTCTTTTGGACTTCTCTCTTTTGGACTTCTCTCTTTTGGACTTCTCTCTTTTGGACTTCTCTCTTTTGACCACTTTTGTGGTCCTCATTAAATAAGGTTTGGTGTCTGTTTTGTATATAATTATAAGATTTGATGCCAGGTTTGATTCTTGAGAGATGCAAAACACAGAGTATAAGAATATCCAGCGACACTTTTAGTTAATGCTGGGTTTTCATAATGGAAAAAGATTTAATATTAATACGAGTTCTAAGTTCTGTAAATTATTTTCACTTGTTTATTAGATAATACTGTCAGGACATTTTTGCCTCAATCATAAAAACAAATTCTTTGTAAAAAAAAAAAAAAAAAAAAAAAAAAACTCAAAAAAACTGTTCTAAAAAGTATTGTTTATTGAAGATCTCCTGAACAATGTGCAAGTCAGATTGAAAGAAGTAAAAAAAAAAAAAAAAAAATCAAATTCTTGTTATCTCCCTTGTTGCTCTTCACTGTTTTCTAGCTGAGTATGGATACCTCTTTGTGTTATGTAATTAGAATTGCACACATATCCATTAAAATGTAACTCCTTTGTGAGGAATGGTTCCTTCATTCCTGTGGCAGTTGACATGCTGAGATGTGAACCTCCTTTCAGCTATTTGTTCTTAACATTCTGACATGTGCATGCAAAAGGAAAGCAAGACAACATGTGTGTTCCACAGTAGGCAGTTTTGTTTGTAGGCACAGATTTTATCTCTGATCTTGTATTTTCTTTCTATTTATTTTAAATTGTATGTTTGTGAGAATATGTCATTATGTAAATGTGTGTATGTCTATATAATTCAGTAATAATGTAAGGGCAGCATCGAAAGGGTGTGTGTGCATATTAAATGTTATGTACAGATATTTTATGCTACAGATTCATTCTGTCTGCAAATATTTTGTACTTTCTTCTCTCTCTACACATAATTTGTATTTGTTATTTACTTGGTACAATTGTGATTGGATTTTATGTATTTTACCATAAAATGCTTGAAAAAACAAAGCTAGATTAATAAGCAAGAGTGGAGGAGGGAGGGGGGCAAAAGAAGAGGGTAGCAAAAGACAGGAGTGCCCCCAAAGAGGAGAGGAGGGCAAAAAGAGTAATATTTCTAAAGAGTGAAAGGGTGAGGAAAAAGAGTGCCCCAAAAGAGAAGAGGAACAAAAAAAGGGAATGCTCCTAAAGATGAAGACAGAACAAAAAAAAAAAAAAAAAGAGTGCTACTAAAGAAGTGGGGAGCAAAAGAGGAGCAAGGCAAAAGAGGTCCTGCAAAGAAGTGGGGAACAAAAGGGGAGCAAGAGAAAGGGAGCTTAACAAATTTTTCTTCTGAATATATTATACCTCTGTTGTGAACAGATCATATTTGCCACAAAACTTAATAGGCGTGTATAAAAACCAGCAGAAAAAAATTAAATACTTATACCACTTTAATTTTTAACTATTTTTGTAAGCTTCTTCCCCCCACCTCCAACCAATGCTTTCTTTTAGTCTTCTAAAGGACAGTTTTCCAAATGGGAAATGACTTTATTTTATACTCGACCAAGAATGTTCCAGAATTTCTAAAATTGTCTAAATTTATTCCCTTACTTCTCGGTCTCTTGCAGTATCAACAAAATATATCTATTTTAACATCTGGTATGATGTTGATTGTATGGAGGAACAAATTAGTTCCTGAAGTTTTCATTAATTAAATTATATTTACAACATAAGAATGTACATACTTAAACTACAGAAATATATTGTGTTACTAAATTAAAAGTTGTAGCTCTAGGCCTAGTTGTTATTGAACGAGGACACTGTGGGAGACACCATTGTTGGGTTGATGGCATCAGTTGGCTTTAATATGGCCTTGCTGAGAAGAAATAGTTTTTTTTTTTCTTTACATTTAAAAAAAAATCTTTTACTAAATTATCAACTTTTATTAGACCAGCAAATATTACCATGGGTTTGATGTGCTGTTGGATTATTCAGAATGGCAAACTTAGAAGTAAGGAATGAAGAGGCAGCTGATATTTCTTGGACACATTATGAGGAAAGAAGACTTGGAGAATTTGACATTCACAGGACATATTGAATGCAAAAGGGACAGTTGGCCACTGACTTAGTTTGTATAAATTGATTTTTTTTGGGGGGGGGCGGGGAGATGCTTATCAACCTTGGTGAGTTATTTAAAGCCAGAACTGTTTTTTTTTTTTTTTTTGTCTGAATTTCTGGGATGCAGCATTATTATTATTTACATGCAGATCATTGTTTTCATTTTTGTTGTTGTTATTGCAACATTTTGTCCATTGTACTCTACAGCCTTGATCAGGTGTATCCAGGTAACCTACAGGGAATTGTGTACTAAACCTTTTATTTGATCTAGGGAGTGGGGTAGACTGTTCTTGTTCCACTGCCCATGTCTAGGAATATCTCACCTAGTTTTTATTTGTCCTGGGTAAGACGTTAAACTACATCCAGCAGCAAGGCCTCTGATCAGGAGGTTTTGAGGAGCCTGGAACAACCTCTTAATTGCTGGTGTTCCCAGGTCCTCTCTGACCTGGGGTGGTAGCACCTGTTAGGTTCCCAGCTATGGGCAAATAGTAACTATTACTAGCAATACAATTTTGAAGGGAATATATTACCAGAAACAGATTTTTGACAAAACAAAATATTACCAGCAATAAAAATCAGCATTAAATAACCCATTGAGGTTGATATGCTGTAAAACAAAATAAACCAAACCAATCTAAATCAAAGAATACATATTCTCTTCATACAAATCTATCCTAAAAATGTTGTTGGCATTAAATAACCCATTGAGGTTGATATGCCATAAAACTAAATAAACCAAACCAAACCAAACCTAGTTTTTATTTTTAGTACTGTTCAGTTATTGCTCGCCCTGTTTCCACTGACTCCAAGTGCACACTGTCCTGCCCAGGGGCTGAACTTGGTCACCAAATACTTTAATTTAATACTAGGCTATTGTCCTATGGACAATTCTCTGGCTTGTAACATTCATTCCTGAATTTTCTCTTGTCAGGTTTCTTGCTTTAAATGTTTAAGACTCTTGTTCACCCAGACCTCAAGTGAAACTTGTATATATGATCCGTTACTAAAGATAATGGAAAAATGGTCAGTTCTTTGTTTTGCTTCAGAAAGTATCTTACTCCACCCACCAAGAGCCAGATTAGACCAAAAATAGTAATATTGCCATATCTGGGTTTTCAAACCTGTAAGAATACAGTGTATGTTTTGTATTCCACTGTTATTTTATTGGAAGTACATAAAGCCACTAAGACACAAGGGGTTACTGAGTGTGGAAGAATAAGAAAAAGAAAAACATTATTAAGGCATGATGACAATAAAAGAGGAATGAAGAAGACAGTATATAACGATATTGCATTTAAATTTTTGAACTTCTGTTCAAAAAGTTGGTTAGAAAGCAAGAAGCTGGAAGAGAGTTCCACTAGTGAGAAGAGTGATAAAGGAAACAGCAAAGAACAGCTGCCAATCTTGTAATGCTTTTAAATTCATAAAGTCTAGGTACCCTAGAGCAAAGTTCATCAGAGCAATTAACATGAAAGTATTTATAGAAAAGGCACAGGAAAGCTACATTATGGCAATGGGAAAGTGACTGAAGCCTGGGTGCCAGGTCAGGACCAATAATGTTGCAGATTCTTATTTTCATTTTATAAAATATCTATAAATACATAACAAGAACACCAGACCAGGCATGGCAGCAATATTTAAAAGAATATTTATTATAAATATGTAAGAGTTTGTCTAGAAAAACTGCCTAGCATGACACGGTAAACCAACTTTCATAGCAGCAGACCTAGCAACTGATTCCATATAATATTTCCACTTCATATCAGCAGAGAATGTTAGTCCGAGAAGCAACAAGTCACTCTCCTGGTGGTTAGCATCAGCCATACTAATGGAAGGCAGAAAGGGTTTCCTCAAATGATTAACAGAGAGCAGTTTTGTTTTGGAGGCATTAAAATTAACAAGCCATTTCTTGCCTCAGTTAACAGCAGATTGTATCCAAATGATTTTATTTTTCATAGTTTGTTTTGCATAGTGTGTCATTGTATTGTCATGCTGGGGAATAATATCTCTTCTGCTTACCAAAGTAGAACCCATTTGAAATAGTATTTCCTTGACCTTCTTAAGTTGTTGGCAATAAACATCTGCAGTGATGGCCTTCGTATATTCAACCAGCTCGTAATGGTCACCTTTCATGTTCCAACAGACAAGGAATTCTGTGAATGGTGTTCTTTGTTTTGGTGTTGGAACTAACTTCTTATTTTGTGATGATAGCTGTCTTTTTCTTTTACTGCTGACATTGCAAAACTCATTTTGTATCACTTGTAAAGAATGTGATGCAAAAACAAATGTTTAAAAATCCAAGTCTGAAAGAAATTAAACTGCTGCAGATTGTGGAATGTTGTGTTCGGTTTTCAAACCTGTTAAGAACCCAAATTCCCTCTTTGCAAGTTTTTTCCAATTTGATTGAGATGTTCAAAGACAATTGAACCCAACACATTCAGTTGTTTTTTTTTTTTCTTTTTCTTTTTTTTTCCCCAATTCTCTGATGCTCTCACCTGGACTCAATTCACCTGTCTCTTTCAAAAGTTCTTCATCAGAGCAAAAATGTTTTTTTTTTTTTTTTCTTTTTCTTTTTTTTCAGCTAATCTCTACTGTATTTGTATACATTGCAGAAATATTATATATTATGGTTTATCAAAAGTATTTTCACTTTTTACAGACCTTTTACACCAAAGCTTATATCATCCAAAGCCAATCTATGGCATTATTATTATTACTATTATTATTACTACTACTATTTATTTATTTATTTATTTTTCTCCTTTGATTTTTGGCATATACTCATTTCTTTCCGGATCCCGACCAGAGACTTTTGTCAGAAATGGCGTCATGACATTTTCCACTGAGCAGTTTTGAAAAAAAAAATTAGACATTTTACATGGATAAAGCCCTTTGTAAGGTGTGAGCTGTACTTCTGAGAACAATTGTTTGTATTTCTTTAAGGCATGGGCTTCCAGGAATCCCTTCAATGACTCTATTGGAATCATTTCCAATCAATCCAAGAGCTCCAACTACAACAGGAGTTGTTAATGTGCTCATGCACCACATTTTTGAGATTTTGATTTCATGGTCGTAGTATTTTTATAGTTTATTATTATTTTTTATTATTATTTTATATTCTCTCTGACTGGTGGATGATTTTTGCTTGTAAAGATCTTTTTCATCTTAGTGTGAAAGTTGCTTGTTATTGTATAACTGATCTCTTCAGGTTTACATCTCGCTCTTGGTTGGTTGGTTTTATCCTGGCACCCATTGGCCTTTCTCGGGTGTCAGCTGTCTTCCATAACTTGCATGAAGGCTAAATGAAATTATTATTATTATTAATTTTATTTTATTTAATTTTTGATGTATACTTATTTCTTTCTGGGTCCTGATCAGAGACCTAAGGTCAGAAATGGCATTGTGACATTTTTCATTGAGCATTTTTTGAGGTAAAAAAACAAAAAAAAAAAAAAAAATGAAACGAACACCTAAGATCAAACACATTTTAGATAAAGTCCTTTGTATTTGTGAATACTATTTTTTGTATTTCTTCAAGGCATGGTCTACCAGGAATTCCTTCAATGAGTCTATTGGAATCTTTTCCAGTCAATCCGAGGGCTCCACCTACAACTGGAATTATTGATGTCCTCATGTGCCACATTTTGGATATTTCGATTTCAAGATCCTTGTATTTCGACAGTTTTTTTGAAAATTTTCAAAGATACATTGCAATCTGTAGGAACTGCCGTGTCAACAAGAAGGCATATTTTGTCTTTGCGGGTCTCTAATCATGATATCTGGGAGATTAGCTTTGATTGTTCTGCCTGTGTGTATTATAAAGTCCCATAAAATTGTTACAGGTCCTATCTCCATAACCAGATCTGAATGGTGTTCATCCCAATTTCTTGCAGTTTCCTTTTCACAAGCATTGTTGATTTTCCAGTACAGATATTGGCCAACTATGTTGTGCTGTGTTTTATATTCAATAGGTGCTAATACTGCGCAACCTGATGCAAGATGTTAAATTGTTTCTGGATATTTATCAAAAATCTGCATTTTTGGCTAATGCAATTTTTCAGTATATTTGCTTGGTAATATCTAGTTAGCAAGCATTGGTCCTGTGTAGCAAGAATAAAACCTTTGGTTTCAGCTTTTAACCCTGCATTACATAGCCACTGATGGGTACAGGGTTTGTCTACATCAGCTTCTTTGGTACAGGCAGAGTATTGACCGTGAAGCATTTTACCTTGCCATCATTTCTGTATTGGGTCAGTTGCATTTGCCTTTGCTTAATGTTCATAAATTAAAAAAAAAAAAAAAAAAAAAAAAGTTGATAAATCAATAACATTTTTACTCCTGTATACTAATACTTGATACAAAATAAAATCCTTGTATTTCCCTCAGAGAACGAAACTTTGTCAGCTAAGTTTTCCTTTTGTCTTTAATCATATTGTCTTTTTACAGATATACTCTATCTGAAATTTGTACACACACACACTTATATATATATATATATATTCATACATGTTTCATTAAATAATATAAAGTGTTGTCTATTTATTTTATGTAAATTTTTTTTTCATAACATCTGATAAGTTTAATAAATGAATGAAAAGATGCTGCCTAAATACACACACATATATATATATATATATATATATATATATATATATATATGCTGTTTCACTTGGATATGATTGAAAACTTAGTAAATAATGAAACTGTACGTACACATTTTTTAAATTGGTACATGAGGCAACAAAAATTTAGTTCTACAGAAGGATGCTGAGAATACTATGGCTTGAATATGTGAGTAACAAGGAAGTTTTAAGGGAAATGGAATCAAAAAGGATGCTTATACTTAGAATCAGAAAGAGATAGTTGAAATTTCTATCGCACTTAATGAGGAAAGGGCTTGGAAAACACGACACTCTCTTGTAAGCAAAGGGATAAAGCAGCAAATAACCTCCCTAACAAACGTATGTAAATGGTTGACAAAACAGGGAATAGGAGAAAGAGCAAAAAGAGTCATCTCCATATTAATGCACTTTTGATTAGTGTGCTAACATTTTTATATACCAAAATTCAATTAGTGCATACAAAATGCTCACTTAGTGCAGTAAAATGTTCTTCGGTTTAACCATAGTAATTGAAAATTGATTTTTTTATAGTTACCAATATACACATTAGTCACACTAATCAAAGGATTCCTGTATAACTAGGAAAGAAGGTTTGGAGAATATGACACTCAAGATAGAGGAACAGAGGGAAGTCTTGAATAACCTATAATATGAGCTAATATAAATGGTTGTCAGAACAGGAACTTGGAGGGATAGCAAAAAGGCAAGCATTACTAAGAGCTACAAAGGACAGGAAGTTGTGGAGAGCTGTGATTGCCCACATTCTGAAGGAATGCAGCACATAAGAGATGTTCTTTTATTTGTTCAGTGTTGAAAACTTGTGCTCTTAATTATAGAAAAGTCAGTTTGGTACAGATTTTCCGGCTATTGGGGTCTTAATGGTAACTCTTTTTTAATAAGTTTCAATTTGAAAAGTAAATGTAGTATGCACATACGTGCATACTCTTTAAATTTGATGTTATGGGACCCATTTGGTTTAAAATTAAATATTTTCTGAGAGACCCATTTCCGCACCATATGTAAAAAATGAATAAAAAAAATAATAATGTAACACATCGTGGTATCATTTTCTTATAGGCTGGGATAACCTAATTGCAATTGAAAGTATTTTACTTGACAATAAGTGGAGGAAAGCAGTTGTTGATATATTGTGAAGTGGAAAAAACTAACACCCATCTTGTGTATATTTCCATCTGCATATGGCTATAGAAAGGGATTAATTATAGGATTCCATATGGATTATTCTGTTTGCGTGTTTTATGGTCTTCGTTCCCAAGAGTAAAATTATTGGTGACAGAAGGAGATCGTTACCATTATCTTGCTTATTTATCTTGGAACTGAAGACTTCTTGGCTGTAATTTGTATAACAAACATGTCCAAATAAGACAATTCAACTTTTCTCATTGCTATTTTCTCTCTTGCCTTCTCTTCCTTCTGGCCTTTTTTCTTGTTTTAAGATTTTCTTGAATTTCAAACTATATTTATGCTTTTGGGGACTTGTTAGTCTAATTTGTATAATGATCTTTTCTAAATTAAAGACAATTCAATGTTTATATCTATTTTCTCTTTTGCCTTCGCTTCCTTCTGGCCATTGTCCATCCAATATTCTATAAATTCATTACTAAAAATTACTGTTGAAAAATCAGTTCTTTGCCTAATTGCTTCTCTTTTTGATGTTAAATCTGCTGAATTTGTTGATATAGCTAGTGTTTTTAAAACTTTGCCTCTTTTCTTTCTGTTTATATTGCAACATTAGTGTCTTCATTTTTTTTTCTTGCCTATTGCTTGTTCAGAAATTAATATGGCAACTCAATTAGAAAACAAAATAAACAAAATGCAAGTCCCAGCTCTAAGATCCGTGGGCGGAAAGAAATGTCGAAATCATGAATTGAAGGTCCAATGATAAAAATCCCAATACATACAAACAAGGCAGCAGTCACAAGTCGACAGACGAGGTAGAAAAATAAACTACTCCCAATTCAAGAACACTGAATGCTTTTATCACCAGAACAATTTTTTCATCGGTTGATAGTTGGAGAGGACAAACAATATTAGCATATCCAAGATGCATTTATGGCAACAGCTGCCACTGACTTGTTTCTATTTTGGTAATTTTGTCTTTGGCATATCATACAGAACACATGTGTCCTTTTTCTTGGTAAGTTACTTTCTCTTTCATCCTTTTTCATACTTTAAAAAAATTTTTCTCAAATCTCTTTTTATGAAATTCTTAAAACCAGATTTTTTTTTTTTGTTCCTCTCTCTCTCTCTCTGTTGCTTTTAATTCCTTTTTTGATTACTCTGTGATCTCCATTCAACTTTTTTACAATTTCCAAAGTTATGTTCCTATTATTCAATAACTTGTTTCTCTTTTGAGGTTATATATTTATCACCACTGACCCAATCTTTATATATCTGAAATTTACATATATCCTTTTATATGTACACAGTGGAATTGCACAATAGAACTAATTTAAAATTTATTGATTTTGAGGCTCCTTAAAAGTGCCTTCCAAAATCTAACAGGAAAATTTTGTTAGAAACAAAAAGAGTATTGAACTGTTATGTACTATCAATCATCTTACATGGCACTGAATGCTGGACATTCTCCTCACAGATGAAGAGACTTCAAGCAACAGAAATGTGGTTCTATAGGAAGATGCTGAGAATACCATGTATTTGAACATGTGAGAAACAACAGTTTCAAAGAAAATTGTAACAAAAAGGACATCTATGCTTCATCAGAAAGAGATAGTTGAAATTTCTAGAGTGCATGAAGAGGAAAGAGTGCTTTGAAAATATTCAGAGGAAAACAACATATAACCTACCAAGTGAGTTTGTGTAAATAGAGAGAAGAACTGGGTTTAGGAGAAATAAGAGACAATTTTTTTTAAAGCGACAAAGGACAAAAAAATTGTGGAGAACCATGATCACCCATGTCCTGAGGTGACATGGTGTGTAGAAGGATTTTCAGCTCCCTTATTGATGTTATTAATGTATTACTTTTATTTGCATTTAAGATGAATATTAAAACAAAACATACATATTTCTAATTAAAAAACAGAAGTTTAGTTCTAGAAACCATAGGAATAAAGGTCTAGATCATGATTTTCTGATTAGTACAAAGAAAATATAATGATAATTGATATTTGGTGCCAAAAGCAGGTAATGATCAATTTAACATATGAAAGGAACTGAGAAGAATTTCCTTATATTTTGCAGATTTTTTTTTTTCTGATCATTTCACCTCAAACAAAGCAATAAAGCCACTATGGCACAAGAGACTACCAAGTGTTAGAGAATGAGAAAAACTACTATTAAGGAGAAAGGACAATAAAAGAATAAGAATTAAGAATATATAAGATAATGATTTACATTGCATTTAAATGTTTGAAGATCAAAGTTGACTGGGAAGATACCACATATGCTGGAACAAAGTTCCACAAGCAAGAAATGTAATAGAAGAAACTGTTCACATAGAACTTACGGTTATATCTAACCATTGTGGATGAAACTTTTCCACTAGTCTAGTACTGTACTTAAATTCATAAAGTCTATGTATCATAGAGGAAGTTTTCATCAGAACAATTACCATGAAAGTAATTACGAAAGTTCATACATTAAGTATGAAAATTGTTTTAATGTTTGGAAACTTGCACTAAAAAAAAACAGAAAAAAATTTTTCACATTATTTCAAGTTGAGGTCAAACACAAAGAAGCTGGCAAAATATAGCAAGCAATTTTGTTAATTTGACTGAATTTTGTGATATATGGCCATAAATTCCACTTTATATCGGTAATTTTAAAAAAATGTCAAGTTAAATCTGTAACATGTAGAATTGATTTTTTTCACAAGATTTCTAAAGACTTTCCTAGCAAGAAGAATCGGAGAAAGCAAATATCAGGAGCTGATCATCTAAAAGTAAATGATTGAGCATGTTCAAGTGTTAACATTAAATGACCATAACTTGATAAATACTTAGAATTAGGACAAAATTAAACCAGTTCTGAAATCCCAAGACTGTCTACTTTCAGAATAAATATAGCACATATATTTTTAATTTTTTTTTTTTTTTAGCAATGATGTTCACCCTGTACAAGGTTAAGAGCCACTCAAAGTAGTCTTACAGAGTAAGAGGCACAGTTTATGCAGATATATAGGGAAGGTAAGGTTCACCTAAGACTTGAACAAGTTAAGATTGCATTGATTGGGAAAGCATCCTCTTGGGAGTCAGTTCCACAATATCACTTGAGAAATGTTCCAAAAATGACAAATGCCTGTGAGTTCACTTTGCTATCTTCCATTGAAAATTCTGGATTTTCTTCATTGCTTTTGTCCAGATGCTTCTCAGTCTCCTTTTAATTATTTCTCAGTATCATGTCTCCAGGTGTTTTTTGGCCATTCCTTTCTCTCTGTAGGTTCCATGCCTGGGTTTGGTATATGATCCTGGTTTCTTAACTTTCTGTTCTGTCTGACACAACTTCCTTCACATCTGCTTGATAATGGGATCTTGCCTTTGTCTTTGCCACAATTCCTCATTGGTGAGATCATAAATATATTATGTCAAAAACTTTGTATTCCAAAAATGCCAAATATATATTTCCAGTATGACAAGTAACCTTCACTTTGAATGAATAAATAAATAAATAAAAACACATCAACTAACTGTAAATATTCTTTGTCTATCCCAATAGTCAACTGTTAAGATTGTTTTGTTTGTTCGTTTGTGTTTTACGGCATATCAACCCCGTTGGGTTATTTAATGCCAATAATAGATATCCGAGCTTTGATAACTAGATAGATAGCTTGTCATTCATACTTTGACATATATATATATATATATTGATATTTACACCTTGACAATCAGCTTGATAATCACACTTTGACATATCGATAGATATTCTGATATTCCAGCCTTAGAGGCTCTTGCATGTACTTTAGCAGAGCTTAATTGTGGCGTTGGGTTAAGTTATAAAAGGAAATTTTTTTTTTTTAAATTTTGTTATGGATGTCAATTTCTGAAAGGAAACTATCTTGTTGGTGTCTGTCTCTTCAAAGACTCTTTTGAGGCTGTTATGGTTATATTTTCATCTTTTGGAGATGGTTCTGCACTTCAACATGAAGTACTCTAGGATGTAAGAGTGAGTCAAATGTGAATGTCCTATGTGTAGTCTGGTCATAAGAACTTGTTTTCTTCGGGTATCATCTGAGTCCCTTTTCCATTGTTCTATTGTAGGTTTTATTTGATGGAGTTTATTTTTGGTTTGGTTTTCCCATATTTTCTGCCATTTCTCCTTGATGAGTTTGTTTATTTCAGTTAATTAACTGTTAAGAGCAGCACAAAATGTCAGCTGGAAGCAACATAAGTCAAATGAAGAATTATATAAGAATCTACCAAAGATTATGAACATGCTCTGAAAGTGATTGGTTTAGTGGCCATTGCTGAGGAAGTAATCAAGGTGTTCATTATCCTAGATTATGGAAAAAAATCAAGTAGATCAAGGATTTTTAAGGATTAGCTCATAGCTGACAATGGAATCAGAAAGGAAGTATTAGGCAAAAGAAATGGTCTGGAATGTTTGTTTGAGGATGATCAGCAATATAAATATTTTTTCAGAATGCCTGTTGTCTATGATTAAACACAATGTAGACTGGTGTCCTGGCATACAAAAAAACAAAAAAAAAAAACTGCCAGGCAATTTTTAAACCAGAGAAAAATGTAATGAAATAAAATAATTTCTGTTGGTGTACATGACTTTGGCAACAGATCCATACCTGACATTAGATCAGTAGCAGTTTTTCCATATCTTTATAGGATGCAAAATAAATCTTTCCAAAACTATGATCTGAAATTAAAATGCAATCAGTGTTGGCATGTATTCTGAATCTATCATAAAAATTCAGGATGTGGAATTAGTAAATACAAAACACTTTAAATACCTTAGTGTATGGATCGGTTATAACAAATTTAGTATAGAAAATAAGGAAAATGAACATGGAATAAACTGCACTTGTGGTAGTTTCACCTAATACCAGAAGTTGCTACAAAACCAAAGCATTAACCAAAAAGAAAAAAAAAAAATTGTCCTCATAGTCTCAATCTGATGAGGCTATTTAAGAACATTAAATAGCCTAATCAGATTGAGACATTCATATGAATGTCATGCAGGGCACCAAATTCGTTCAGAAATACCTAAACTGTCAGCTGTATACAGCCACATTCTCAGATCAATGATTAAAAATTGCTTTGAGCAAATGAAGCATCCTTTTTCAAACCTTGACAACTAGCACTACAGAATCACAAAGAATAGTAACAAATAAAGGAAACCATATCACGTAAGGACTTTTAACAACTGCAACAACTAAAATGGATACCACATGTAGCTCAAAGAGAAAAGAATGATATAAGATGTTAATATTTCATGACTAATTAGTCTCTATTGAGTGATAGGCATATAACTCTATCCATGGTTTCTACTATCATCTCTAAACTTGGTCCCCACAAGAGAGAGAGAGACTGACGAGAGCAGTGAGAGAGAGAGAGACTGACGAGAGCAGTGAGTGAGAGAGAGAGAGACTGACGAGAGCAGTGAGTGAGAGAGAGAGAGACTGACGAGAGCAGGAGGAGAGAGAGAGAGAGACTGACGAGCAGTGGTGAGAGAGAGAGAGACTGACGAGCAGAGAGAGAGAGAGCAGAGAGAGAGAGAGAGCAGAGAGAGAGACTGACGAGAGCAGAGAGAGAGACTGACGAGAGCAGAGAGAGAGACTGACGAGAGCAGAGAGAGAGACTGACGAGAGCAGAGAGAGAGACTGACGAGAGCAGAGAGAGAGAGAGAGAGACGGATGATGTGGACT
Source organism: Acanthosepion pharaonis (assembly GCA_903632075.3). NCBI lineage: Eukaryota > Metazoa > Mollusca > Cephalopoda > Sepiida > Sepiidae > Acanthosepion > Acanthosepion pharaonis. The sequence goes on from CAHIKZ030003216.1 coordinate 921,980, forward strand.
TGATGGTATCCTTGCTATAGTCCTTAATAAACGTGCTCCTGAACTGGCTCCTGTTCTCTCTAAACTCTGCTCCTTGCTTTCCTGCTTGTTGGAAATCCTTTTCTGTAGTTAGAAGAATCAGATAGTTTGCTGGAGTTCTTAATATCAGTCTATTAGCCTTCTATCTTCCTTTGCCAAATTACTATTAGGTTCTAATCAACGCTGAATTGGTTAAGCATCTCACCTCGCAGAGTCTTCTTTCAGATAAGCAATATGGCTTTCGTTTCTCTAGGTTGACTGTGGATGTATTAATGATTATTGTTGAAATTCTATCAAGCTTTAGGTAAGAATGGTGAGGCTTGGGTTGTTGCTTTTGGATATCGTGAAGGCATTTGATAGGGTTTGGCATGCTGGTCTTCTTCACAAGTTCAAAGGTTATGTTATTTTTGAATTAAGGTTTGATTTGATTTAATCTTCAAATCATGAAATGAAAGTTGTCTTGAACAGCCACTCTTTGATCTTTTTGCATTAATGCCGATGATCCCAAAAACTATATGCGTCCTGGGTAAGATGATAAACTACATCCAACAGCAAGGCCTCTGATCAGGAGGTTTTGAGGAGCCTGGAACCACCTCTTAATTGCTGGTATTCCCATGTCCACCCTGACCCGGGGTGGTAGCACCTGTTAGGGTCCCAGCTATGGGCAAATAGTTGACCCCACAACCTGACTCAAAACACTATGAAAGTGTAAAAAAAAATTTTAATACCAGAAATACTTTAAAAAAAAATTTAGTATCAGCAATAAATATTTGAAAAAAGCAAATATTACCAGAAATAAAAATCTTGTCAGTATTAAATAACTCATTGAGGTTGATATGCCATAAAACAAACCAAACTGTACATTTTTAAAAAAAATATTACCAGCTGTACATTTTTAAAAAAAAAAAAAGGAAATTTTGTTGGCATTAAATAACCCATTGTGGTTGATATGCCGTAAACCAAACCAAACCCAAGGGCTATATCCTTGGACTTAGTGTTCCTAATTTTCAATGACCTTCCTTTTTTCTTTATTTTATCTTTTTTTTTCTTCGAATGTACCTTTTGAATTTTTGGTCAGTAATAATAGCAATAATTCATGGGATCTGTGTAGCATAATAATTATTGGAATCAAAAATATAACTGACAGGCTCAGTTCAAATTCCAGCTCTTGTGTTTACTTTACACAAGTTTTTGTGAATTCATCTTGTCTACCTCAGTTATGGGCAAAACAGTAGGGCAGACTGGACTTTTTAGCTATGGTAAGACAACCAGTTTGAATTCAAAAGAAAATATCTATGATAAGCAGGAACAGTAGAAATTCTTCATGGCATCTTTGTAATTTGTTTTAAAATTTTCCCAGCACCATTTTTTGAATACACAACAGAAAACCATTCTTTAAAATATGTTGGAAAATTTTGCACACACCCAACAGATAAAATAAAAATGAATATTTTAATAGAGGAAAGCAAATCTACTTGTTTATATTTTTTAGAAATCTCAATTATTTTAAATATTTAAGATTTTCACGAAAGATATTTCCTGCGAAAAATATTTCTCCCCGCCTTAATATTTTTGATCAACACTTTTACTTATTCTTTGTCATGTATTAGCTGTAAAAGCAAAACAAAAGATATATATGACATAAAGAACAAACATTTATCAATTAAGCATATTTCATTTTGTTCATGTTAGATTGAGAATCTTTTGTTATTTGTTCTTTATCCTTTAAACTGATTCTGTTCTGTATTTGATCTTAATTCATAGATTATATGTATATAATTTATACTATTTCAACACAACATATAAAATGAACATAGAAAGACATGCAAACTCTTTGAAAATGCTTTAAAGGAGACAGTGGGTGGAAGGCAATAATCACTATGGACAGTTTTTGCATTTTTTCTTAGTTCTCATGTAAGTAAAATCATAAGAACACTAGAAAAACTGAATAAAAAAAAATTATAAAATTTCTTTCTCTCGTTGTTCTTGTCCGTCTCTCTCTCTCGTTGTCTTTGTTCTTGTCCGTCTCTCTCTCTCTCGTTGTTCTTGTCCGTCTCTCTCTCTCTCTCTCGTTGTTCTTGTCCGTCTCTCTCTCTCTCTCTCGTTGTTCTTGTCCGTCTCTCTCTCTCTCTCTCGTTGTTCTTGTCTCTCTCTCTCTCGTTGTTCTTGTCCGTCTCTCTCTCTCTCGTTGTTCTTGTCTGTCTCTCTCTCTCTCGTTGTTCTTGTCTCTCTCTCTCTGTTTGTTCTTGTTGTCTCTCTCTCTCTCGTTGTTCTTGTCTGTCTCTCTCTCTCTCGTTGTTCTTGTCTGTCTCTCTCTCTCTCGTTGTTCTTGTCTGTCTCTCTCTCTCTCGTTGTTCTTGTCCGTCTCTCTCTCTCTCTCTTTGTTGTTGTCCGTCTCTCTCTCTCTCTCTTTGTTGTTGTCCGTCTCTCTCTCTCTCTCTTTGTTGTTGTCCGTCTCTCTCTCTCTTTGTTGTTGTCCGTCTCTCTCTCTCTTCTTTGTTGTCCGTCTCTCTCTCTCTCTCTTTTGTTGTTGTCCGTCTCTTTGTTGTTGTCCGTCTCTTTGTTGTTGTCCTCTCTCTCTCTTTCTTTGTTGTTGTCGTCTCTCTCTCTCTTTGTTGTTGTCCGTCTCTCTCTCTCTCTCTTTGTTGTTGTCCGTCTCTCTCTCTCTCTCTCTTTGTTGTTGTCCGTCTCTCTCTCTCTCTCTCTCTTTGTTGTTGTCCGTCTCTCTCTCTCTCTCTCTCTCGTCTTTTCTTTCACTGCTCTCATCTATTTCCTTTTCTCTATATAATGGTGACGTGGCAATTTCAGTTTGAACCATGTCTCCTGATACTGATGATGGTTCTATTTTCATTTTAAGTTTCTTCATCAAATGTTGGAGACATTCTATATATATTCTGTGGCTTCCTTTGAAATTTTGGGAAAATGCAAATGACGTTCTGCTTCTCTTAGCTTGAATGCTTTTATAAATGTAATGTAGTTATAAAAATAAAACAAAGGAAAAATGTATTGATTCAATTACAATATTGGTAATATATGCTGAATGAATTTAGTAAACAACATGGTGACATGGCTATAATTATAAAATAAATATAAATCATATTTATGCCATGTAATAATGCTTCTTTATTTGCCATGAAGGATCTAATTTTAAAAGATTATATATATATATATATATATATATATATATATATATATATATATATATATAATTTTAATTGTTAGAAAATAATTGTATATATGATTAATGTGGTTGAAGTTTGTCACTTATCTGATTGATCAGCATCCAAATCCAAAGTTTTATAAATGAACATGGCTGTCCACTCTTCAAATGGTATCAGCAGTTTACTTATATTTTTCAATTTTTTTTTTTCTTCCTTTTATTTATATTTAACACTAAGTTTTCTTAAGTATTTTCTGTGTGCACACATTTGTGTGGATGTGCATACATGTAGGAAGTTGTGATCATTTTGCCCTTTTTCTTGATTTTTTTTTTTTTTTTTTTCTTCTTCTTTTTCACTTTACACTTGCTCATTTAGTCATTCTTTTTTTTTCCTTTTTTCAGCTGTTGTTGACTTTGGGTTTGTTCCGTTTCTATTTTTTATTTTTATTTATTTTTTAGTTATGGGCATTCTGTTTTTTTTGTTTTTTTTTATGCTAGAGAAGTATTTTGTTGTTTTGCATTTTTTCATAATTGATATTAATGTTTAAATGATGAATATTTTTTTATGCATATATGATACTAATGCATAAATGGTAAATATTTGTATATACACATGCACACCCACACATACACACACATGCATGCATGCATACACATTTATTTATCTTAACTGGGTTATTATAAGTGCATATGTCTGTGTTTATATGCCTATGTATATTCACCTCATGTGTGTATATAAATATGTGAACATATGTATGCATAGACATGTGCACGTACATCGATGTCTGTGCTTTGTTATTAATAAACTAGTGCCTAAATGGTGAAGTTATTCATTTTTAAATATTGTGTTATATATATATATATATATAATATACTCGCACATGTATGTAATTATAATAAATGTATGCTTATTGTATGTTATTGTATCTAATAGTTTATTTGTTTTTACCTTGGTGTTATATATTGAGGTATTAGTTATGGGGTGGAGGTAGATTTGTTAATTTTTGTGTGTGTATATATATATATATATATATATATATATATATATATATATATATATTTTATTTTTTTTTTTTTATTAGTAAATTTATATTTGTTTCTTTTATTTATTTAAATTTTGTATTTATATTTTATTTCATTTATTTATTTAGAGTTTATATTATTTTATTTATATTTATTTGTTTATTTTTATCTGGTGATTAGATGGAAAAGTAAATATTTATATTCCTACATTTACTCATTATTTCACTTTTCTTCCTCAGGAGTTAATTTTGGTTTTTAAAACTAATTTGTTAATTTTTCCTCTAAGTACTATTGGTACTGTATGGAGCTGCTTTTTTTCTTTTTTTTTTTTTTTTTTTAATTTTCCATTTGATTTTGGTGGGGATTTTTTGGTTCTATATGTATTTTAATAGGGTTGTATTGTTTGTGTATTTTTTCTTTTCAATGACATTTTGTGATTATAATATCTTTCCTTAAAAGTTTTTTTTCTGTAGGCCCCTATGTAATTTTTTTCATCTGTTAATATGATAGCTTTGTATATTGTGTTATTGGTTAAACATTTATTAAGTGGGCAATTTTCTTTGTTTCTGCAGTTACATTTAGTGATATTTTGCAGCATGTTATTGTTATTGGTTTTGCTGAGTATTTTTTTTATTGTGCTTAGTTATTTTCTCTGTGTTGTCCATGCAGCTGTAACTAATTATGATTGTATTTTTGTTTATAATTTTTGATAATTTGCTGTTTTTATGTTTATCTATTATTTTTAAAAATATTTTCCCTATTTCCTTTTTATTGTATTGTTGTTGGTGGTGGGGTATGAATCAAATTATATTTACTTTTTGTTGTTTTTGTTTGAATTGTTTTGTTTTTCTATTCTAGTTTGAATATCCACTTTTTCTTAGGGCTGATTCATGTTTTGTTTTTTTTCGTTTTTTTTTTTTCATTAGGCTATTAGAATTTGTTGAAATTCTTTTATTTATAGGTATGGGTACTTGTTTAAATCATTATGAGGTGGTTAAAATTTTTGTTTATGTACATGAGGTTGCTTGGTTTTCTGTATAGTTTGTAAGTTCCATTGTTTAGGTTGAATATTATATCTAAGAAATTTACTATTTTTTTTCATTTGATTTCATATCTGTTGTAAATCCTAAGGTTTTTTATTTCTTGTTTTATTTTTTCTGTAGTTCTGCTGTTGCAGTTTCTTAGAATTAACAGCTCATTGTCTCTGTATAGGTCTATATCTTTTTTGTTCATAATTTATATATTTTATATTTATTATATATATATATATATATATATATATATATATATATATATATATGCCTATGAGTTCACATATGATGAGCTATCATTGCTACCCATTGTTACATCAGTTTATATATATATATAATATATATATATATATATGAGACAAACCTCTCACCAACAGACTAATAGTGGGGAGGGATGGCCTGTTAAAGCCAATTGTCTGTAGATGTGAAAGGCTTATTTTTGAGTTAGAAAAACTGCAAGTACTTATGATCATAATGTAAATGCTATGAACATGTGTATCTGGCATAAATGAATATATACTTACTTTAATAATAGCTTTGTCACAGCTACATTTTCATGCACATGCTAATGTATCATACTTTCCATCTTTCTTTACAATTGAAAGGCTTGCCACCACCAAATTGTCACTTTGAGATCTAATACGACTCATTCTGCTAAACCTGCAAAATCTGAAATACATCCCTGTGATTTGGAAGTTTTTGCCTGCAGATTTTGTCTGTTGCATCCAAAGTCTGTAGCTGTATATGTGTGGGGGGTCCATAGATGAGATGTTTTTGTGTGTGTGTGTATATATATATATATATATATATATATATATATATATCTCTAACAATGACATTTACCCTGTAGAAGGCATGAGTGCTACAGAAGGAGAAGCACAGTTTATGTAAATATGTGTGCAAGATAAGTTAATTCTAGGCTTGAACAGGTTAAGGTTGTAGTGATAGGGGAAACATCCTCTTGGGAGTTCACTTTTATTTATATATATATATATAGAATATTATGCCTGCAAGAAAGTAACTGTCAGCACACTAGTTAGTGGCATGGCTTCTGATATTTAGGAAAAAAAATTGGTCACCATATTCTCAAAAAATATTAACACTAAAATCTCATTGGTACTGAACATATTTTTAAAAATTAAAAATCAATAATGAACTCATATGACCATATACTGATTTTGGGTTTGTAGTCAGCGTGTTAAATATGAACAAGACAAGATATCCTTCAGCATAGATGTCAGATAGCTATCCACTTCCATAGATTAAATAAAGAGTTCAGCTCAAAATTCCCTGAAGGTTACTCAGATCAACAAGCATTTGAAGAAGCCTGGAAGGCACAACAGCCAAAACGTTATAACAGCAGCAATGAGGTCAACAGTCTGAGTGTAAATTGTGTAATTTACATAAAATTACATCAAATCTGCAGTTCCCAAAATATTCAAAATGGCTACATATGTTTAGGAAGAGACCTTTCATAAGGGAGAATCACTGTATAATAGTTAAAACATCTCTGTGCTGTCACCCTTCAGGACATAGGCAATCATGTCTCTCCACAATTTCCTATCCTTTGTAGCTCTTTCTAAATGTTGTCATCTCTCTTAAACCTTGCTGAGTAAAGGGATAGAATAGCATAACTTAGCTAAAGCTCTCTAGGTAGGTTATGTGTGGTTTTCCTCTGTCTGTCCTGTGAGTATCAAATTTTTCAAGCCCTCTTTCCTCATGTTTTTTGAGCAATTTCAATTGCCTCTTCCTGATGGTAAGTATGTGTCATTTTCACTTCCATTTTCTCTAAAACTTCAAATTCAAACTAAAATTATCATCGTGTCATATTATTTTAGACTCTTTATCTTTGAACCTGTCATGTGTTTTTTTTCTTTGACTTTTTTTTTTTATAGTTTTGGATATGGGAAGTGGAGAAGATTGAGATACTTGTTCATGTCTTGATATATACAGACATTAAGTATATAAACTACACAGTATTTTTTTATTTGTGATTTTCATAGATTGCATGAAAGAAAGGTCTGTAAGCATTTAAGATCTTCTCTTGGTCAGAGATAGTGAGAAGATAAGATATTTTTTTTCATTTTTTTTTCTTTTTTTAAAATGTGTAAGTGCCGTAAAACATGCCTTGGCACTTGTAGCCATAATTTAGCATATGAATTATTGTATGGTCACACTCTAATGCTTATACTGTTTGTCCTACACTTGTGTACACCAGCTTCACATATGTTGATACATTTAATACCAAATGTTGAAAAAAGAAATTCTTCCAATTTGTTGTTTTGGTTTTCTCCTGATTTTATCTGACCTTTCTTTTCTGTCTTACTCCCTGCAAATATATGTTTCTAAAAAGACCTCACTAACAAATTCAACTGCCTTCTCTTATTTTATTTTATATTTTTTATCACTGGGTTTCTTCTGGTCTGTCATCATATTGAAGACTCACCCCCACACCATAAGATTTCAAGAGGAAAGTGCTTATCTTCAACATTTATTTATTTATGTCTATATTATGATGATTTTTTTTTTTTTTTACTCTACTTTCTCTTAGTTTGCAATTCTCTTTTTCTTATACATTTTTATATCCATTTTTCATCTCTAGCTTCAACTTTTCTCTTTTCCTTTGTTCCCTTCTCCCTCCTGCTCTCTTTGCTCCCTTCTCCCTCCTGCTCTCTTTGCTCCCTTCTCCCTCCTGCTCTCTTTGCTCCCTTCTCCCTCCTGCTCTCTTTTGCTCCTTCTCCCTCCTGCTCTTTTTGCTCCCTCCTTTCTCCCTCCTGCTCTCTTTGCTCCCTCCTGCTCCCTTTGCTCCCTCCTGCTCTCTTTGCTCCCTCCTGCTCTCTTTGCTCCCTCCTGCTCCCTTTGCTCCCTCCTGCTCCCTTTGCTCCCTTCTCCCTCTCTTTGCTCCTTCTCCCTCTCTTTGCTCCCTTCTCCCTCTCTTTGCTCTCTTTGCTCCCTTCTCCCTCTCTTTTTCCTCTCTTTGCTCCCTTTTCCCTCTCTTTGCTCCTTTTCCCTCTCTTTGCTCCCTTTTCCCTCTCTTTGCTCCTTTTCCCTCTCTTTGCTCCCTTTTCCCTCTCTTTGCTCCTTGCTCCCCTCTCTTTGCTCTTTCCCTCTCTTTGCTCCTTCTCCCTCTCTTTGCTCTCTTTGCTCCCTTCTCCCTCTCTTTGCTCTCTTTGCTCCCCTCTCTTTGCTCTCTTTGCTCCCTTCTCCCTCTCTTTGCTCTCTTTGCTCCCTTCTCCCTCTCTTTGCTCTCTTTGCTCCCTTCTCCCTCTCTTTGCTCTCTTTTCCCTCTCTTTGCTCTCTGCTCCCTCCTTCCTCACTTTTGAATGATTTTGAATAAGGTATCCATTTAAGAGAAGGTAAATTCTGATGTAACACCTGCCTCAGTGCAAATCTATTTCACTTCTGCTTGTCTCTGAGATGTTTAGTATTGTCAGTGTGAGTTGTGCTATTGTGCAAGCTGTACGCAACAATGATCTCAGCACAAGCATCTTAATATCTATTTTTGGGATGTGCAGGTGGTGTAATTTTTAGCAGGTCTGAATGAAAAATGAGATGAGTTTCAAATCTAATCAAGTTGATTACATTAACTTTTGTTCAATACTCTTGCGAAAGGCATGAATTCATCTCTTCTCTGCCCAGCTATGGGTTTAAATAGTAGAGTTGACTGGGCTCTCTAACTATGGCTGGCAATCAGTCTAGGAGCAGGACAACTCTAAATTCAAAACTATAACCATAGATCTATCTTGGCAGCAATGGTCCTACTTGTCTAACAAGTCGACAGCTACCTTACATTTAAAACACACATGTACACACTGAAGGTGCTCAATCCCCCAAAGTACCCAATGTTTGGTCAAATTATAGTAAGTGGGTTGAGTGACGAACTGTTCATACTGGACATAAAGTGGGAGATCGATTTTCTAATGTTATTATGTAATAAACTGATCCCCCTACCCAAGAACACAATATCTAACAATATTAGCCTGACCAAAATAAGATACCTGATTTTTGGTCATTTGGTCAGATTATGGTAAGGGTGGTTGGGCCAGGAACTTTTCAGAACTTCTTTGACATATATAAAGAAGTAGTGTCTATGTATATTTTGTATGTGTTTAAGTGTAATATATGCTTGGAATATTTATGTAAGTCCTCCTATGAGTATTTAAACCAGATAAGCTCTTGGTCTGGTCTCTCGTGTTTTTCACGGGACACAAACCTTCTTTATCAAAGCGTTATCTTGGGTGTCATTTGTCAGATTTTAAAGCTAGCACCGATTAAGGCAGCAAGATGTTAGAAACTTTCTGAAAATGTTGATTCTCTCCATGTTTGAATTAGGATAAGAGTCTTGGCTCAACTTTCAGCCTTTTAAAACAACGAAGCTTCTCACTTCTCTATTTTTTTTTTTTTTTTAATGTGTGTGTGTGTGAGGGGGAGAAAGAATGATAAATGATTGATACAAAATCTAACAAAGTATGTAAGATTGAATATGTGAAAACCAGTAGGAAGCTTAAAACTATTTTCTTGACATTTTGCTCATTTCACATGAGCATTATCAAAATAGGACTGGAAAAACTAAGGAAAAGATTTAGTTTAATAATAAAATTTAATCCATGGAACTTCTTGTATGTATATTTTGTATAATTGTATGTATGTATGTATGTATGTATGTAATATATATGTAATATTGCACATTGAGTGCTGGTGCTAATAAGATAGTACTTGATGTAGAATAACAAAGCAATAATGTATATGTTACATACCATACCTATGAACACTAATAGGTATGTCCCAATATTCATAAATACGTTGGACACTATTGTAAGTGGGGGTAATATGCTGTCTAAGTAGTCCACCACTAGCAGTGGTTTACCTACTTCACGCTGCTGGCGAGTATTGTATTTTGTTGATGTTATAAAGATTAACATTTCATTTCCAACCTTCGTTTTGGTTATTCCTCATTCAGTAAACTTTTCTAGGTTACAACAATATATTAATAATATACATCCCCCCCCACTGGTAGCACAACTTTAGTTTTATGAACAACATGATCTTCAGGTGCTGATTGAAAACTGACTATTTTAGATATTTTAAATATATATATATATAACAGACTATAATGATAGTGGAGCAGCCCATATTATTTTCTGGGTGGGTTTAAAAACAATAATAAATGTAAATAAATAAATAATAATTACATGCACTTACTTTTTATTTATTTACTTTTATTATAGTAAGTTTACAATCTGCACCTGATGATAGTGTTGTGCATGAAACTCGGGTGTGCTACTGGGAGGGAATGTATATTTATTTATTAATAAATATCCATGTAGATCACGATCACAAATCCATTAGCCCCTTAAGATTCTATGGGTACCACATCAACTGTAGCTATAGCAGCAGTGGTGTTTCCTGTGTAAGCCCAATACTTTCTGGGCTGGTTTGGATTAAGTTTTTCTTCTCTTAGATTGGTTGCCAAGCAAGGCTATAAGGCCGACTCTGTGCTGGTATTTACCCATAGCTGGGTAAGAGATGAATTCTTACCTCTGCCAAGGATATTAGCATGTACACGTAAGTGAATGTAATGAATTTGATTGTAATTCTGACTCATCTCTCCAATTCCTCAACCTGAGATGCTATCCATTACTTTACCATTCTCTCTCTCTCTCAATATATATATATATATATATATATATATATATATATATATATATATATATATATAATTATTTATTTAAAATTATAACATAAATATGTTATAAAATCACTACAAAAATAGCTACAATTTCGTGTGGCTAGACATCTGATTGTCTCAAGTCAGGATCAGAACCTAACTGATTTGGTATCAGTTGGAGAATCTGCCCCTAAGTGCATGGCAGGGATGAAGGTGGATTTAAGTGTATTTATTTTTAGATAAACATGGTAATGACTGGGAGAACTCGATTTGTTTTATCAAAGAATCTTGCATTAGCAGCAGTAATAGTCACTGTTTACAAACTCACTTTTCCTCCCCAAGATCTCAACTGAAATAATTTTTTTCAGGAACATGTATATATTGTCATCCACAATATTTCATAAACAATTGGAGATATAATTAGGAATACACCAGAAAAATTGTTCAGCATGAAACCTGGTGTAAATGGGTAACTAAAATAAAAAAAAAAAAAAAAATGTTATTTTGTTATAGGCATTAAAAAGGTCTTTTAAATATATTTAAAATAGACCACTCTTATATATGTAAGAAAAGGGGATATATGTATACACACACATATATATATATATATATATATATATTGGGGAAAATGTATGACAAAGTGGAAAATTTGATGTTTCATCCTTTAGAACTTCATCAGACTAAATTTATTATGTTGGTGTGACTACACATGTGCACGAACGAGGGATGCTGGGAATTTTAAATGTCTAGATTGCAAGGACATTTTACAGTAAATTTGCATCCAGGCTCTTACAACATTTCACCATTCCTGGCAGAACTTCTATTATCACAATGTGGGATATCTATTAATAAAACTGGTGGAAAGAATAAGAATCTAAATGAAATAAGCTAGATTAAAAAAATCAAAAAAATCCCAGTATCCCTCATTCATGTGCATGTGTAGTTGCACCCACATAACAAATTTAGTCTGATGAAGTCATAAAGGATGAAACACATCACAAGAAAACCTTTTCACTTTGTCATACATTTTACCCCATATATAACAATATATGTAAACATAATTTTTTAAAATATGCATCTCAACAGAATGCAGAAAGCACTGGACGGCTGTTTCATCCTGTTTTGGGACTCCTCAGCAGTGTGCATCCACTACCGAGAATCAAATCGGGACCATTACAATGCAATCATCATAACCACTGGACCAACGGGTCTCGGTGACAAAGAGGTAACGAAGAAGTTGGTCCATCAGGTATGACGCTTGCGTCAGATTGTAACAGCCTGGGTTTGATTCTCGGGAGTGGATGTGCACTGCTAATGAGTCCCATAATAGGATGAAACGGCCGTCCAGTGCTTTCTGCATTCTGTTGAGGATTCTTCTAGACTTGATGAATTATTTAATTATGATTATTCAAATGCCCTAATAATTTCTGTCAGATACACACACAGAGATATATATATATATATATATATATATATATATATATATATATATATATATATATATATGTTTAATGAAAACAGACAATTTTAAGGGTCTATTAATTATAATTTATTTCCACAGGGAATTTCTTTTTCCCTTGCTCATCAGACCACACTCCCAAGGGTGAAAAAATGAATTTAAATTTTTTTACTTGGGGAAATAAATTATAAACAATGGACCCTTAAAGTTGTCTGTTTTCATTAAATTAACCACTCTGATTTAACATTGAGCTCACCGGATTTCATCCTCCCTGGGATTATCCATATGGATTACCAAGATTTTCATTAGTTATAATATTTTCACTCACTGATTCTGAAATGTCATGCATTACTGATGTATAGAATACTAATATATACTAATAATTGGAATAGGAAATAATAGCTACATTGTGAGTTTGAAGCTTTAAAATTGGTCATAAAGTTTATTTTAAAGATAAAGAAGAATGCTTAATATAAGTTCAGAGCTTAGGAAAAACGGTAAAAACTATGCTGCAAATTGCTAAAATGATTGGCAGGTCCCACTGAACTAAGGAGAATTTTGTTAAAGATCCTGTAGGATTCTGATAAGGGAAAGTTGAGAACTTTATCTTCTGAATCTGTGTCCCATGTCAAATAAGATTCTGTAAGTGTTAAGAAATTTTTAAGTGTTGTTGTAATGAGGAAGTGTTGAAAAACCCAAGATATCAAATCCTAAATAAAGAAGCAAAGCATGCAAAAATGTTTTCTCAGCCTCTTTTAAAACATCCATGAAGTAAATTGAATTAAACAGGCAAAAGAATATATGAAGGTTGAATTTCCAAACTCTAAGTGGCATACTATCTGTTAATTTTCACAAGTTACTCCCTTAGCAATTTTTCAACCGGAAGCAAGAAGTGTGAGAAAAGAAACCATTAGCATAGAACTTACTGTTACATCTGGCCATTTAAATTGTAAAATGATGAGACCTAGCTGCCAATCCAGTACTTAGATTAAATTCATAGTCTAGCTACCATTGCGGAAAGGAACTTTTAAAACATCCATGAAAAAAATTTAATTAAACAGGCAAAAGATTATATGAAAGTACAATTTCCAAACTCTAAGTGGCATACTATCTGTTAATCTTCATGAGTTACCCCCCTTGTGACTCTTCAATCGGAAGGGGCTGAGTGGCCATTTTAGATGTGGCATGCATATAGAGAACAAAGTAGTTTGATTAAAATATTCTCTTTCCATTACGTGTCCGAGTTCATTCAATTTGAATTTACATTGCTAGCATAGCACATCGATCAACACAATGGCTCCCAAATTTACTCCTCCACCTATTTTAAACATGGATAAATATAAGACTTGGGAAAAAGAAATGCAAGTTAGGGAACTTGCATTGACAAACCTCACTGCACACCCATAGTATTTTTATCCCTGGAAGGAAATGGATAGAGCCAAACCCAAGAGACTACTAGCGGAAACCATCTTTACAGCTTTTTTTTTAATCGATATCACCCTCATGCAAGGCAGTAAAGCCACTAAAACACGAGGGTCACACAGTGTAGCAGAATTAGAAATAGAAACATTAATAATGAGCAGGAAGAGGAAAGAGTAATCAGGTACACAGTAGATAAACATTGCATTTACTTTTTTTGCAGATTAAAGTTGGCTAGAAAGTATGAAGCCACAAGAGAGATCCACAAGCAAGAAGTGTGGAGAAAAGAAACTGTTAGCCTAGAACTTACTGTTACATCTCGCCATTTAAACTGTAAAATGATGAGACCTAGCTGCCAATCCAATACTGCACTTAAATTCATAAAGTCTAGGTACCATTGAGGAAAGAAACTGTTAAATCAAGCTTTATTGGTATATTTTTCTTTATTTTCTTACATCTCATAAACAGGTTACTTAAAGCTAGAAAATATTTTTTTAGATTGGAAGAATTTTTTAGAAGATAAGGATTCATATCTCTCCCAAAGGTATCTGTGCAAATAGAGAATATAATGAACTTGACTGGAATTGGAACACTTTCTTCCTAGTTGTTAACCATTACATCACCTGAACATATGAGCTTACAGTACCTGGTATTCTCTAGTAGTCATCCATCTAGATACTGACCAGGCTCAACATTGCTTAACTTCAGAGATTGTATGAGACCAGGTGTTTCAATGTGATACGACTGTAAGCTTGAATTGTTATAAAATGTGAAGGATGTGATATGTTGGGGTTAAGTTATTGGTGGGGGAAAGGTTCATAAATGTTTTTGATGAGGTGGCTGGCTTCTATGGCCAATTTTAATCATTTTGAACACTTTGGAATAATTCTGAAGAGGAAGATTTTAGATTGGCAGAGAGTTTACCATCAAATACTGACTTTGGAATGCTCTTCTAGATGCTGTTACTTTATAAAAAAATAAAAATACAGTAGTACTCCAGATCAGTAATTGAATAACAATAGATTCAAAACCTGGAGCATTCATTTAAAATTAACCCAACCATTCATAAACCCATTGGTTTTCTTTTAAAATCAGTTCATGATACAAAATGATGAGGTAACAATATTATCAATTTTAATTACACATTTTAATTTGTATTTAAAGATATAAAAGAAGGTTTATTGTTCCTCTGGGCTTCATAGTTAACACATTGCATGAAAATTTTGAATAATAGTTTAAAACAGGTATCTGTCTCAAAATAAGTATATTTTTTCATTATACATACTTGTTTCTTCTCTGTATTATTTCCAAATACATAAGGCAACAAATCAGCTCGCATCTATTTATTTAATTATCATCAAGTCATGTGACACATATAACCTCCTCACCTTTCAAGTAGTTGTTTATAAAAAAAGGTTCTCATGTAGTGTAGTGAATTAATAAATGTGTTGCGTTGTTCATATTTAAATTTATTTAATAATGTTGTTTTAATACATTATGAGTGTTTATATTTCACACACATAACAGTTGGAATATGATATGCAAGTGTTTGTTTATATATGCAGATTGATATAAGAATGTGCATCAAGAACAAATACTGAATTTCCTACTGAAAATGCTAGAAAAATAGCTAAAAAAATCCCATACCTAAATTTATTGAAATTGGCACTGCACTTGGCAGGGGTTCACATTATAATATGCTCCTAACTTGGTTAAGTGATTATGTATCATTTAAGCTGTATCTTGGGAACACATATACATACAAAATACAAAGCTAGAGAGTGCAGTCTCCTTTGCTATTTAACCTATAGCTGGGGGGGGAGAAGAGATGGATTCATACTTTTGCAAGCGTATTTGTGTGAAGCAAATGCAGCATCCTTGACTGGCATTTGAAGTCGACGCACCAGCCCCACTTTCTATGCTAATAGCCATTTTTGTGTATGTTGACTTGTTTTCCACCCTAAAGCCACTTTCCCCACAGACAATGTTGCTAGCCTCTTACTATTCCATTGCTATTTCCATGGCAGATGTTTGAGTGAGCTACATTCCTTGGTTACACAGTCTGAACTTTTACAGTGTGGACACACCATGGCATTTACACTAAGTTTACTCACACTCATTCCATTTGTATTCAATTCATGAGGAGGAAGTTCCACTCAGACAACTTCTTTCCCCAGAACTGCAGTATTGTGAAACACTCCTGAGAGTATGCTTTCTTGATTACTACAATCATAACAGCTTCAAGTCTAGGGTCAACTGCCATTTATTCTACATATTCTCATAATATACACTTATTGCTCCCCCTACTGTATATACAACAACCTCATTATGCAATCCTTTACCATGAGATCCTTTTTGGTTTTGTATTGATTGAAGAATTCTATTTCCCTGAATCTCTTCATTAATTTTATCCACTTTTCAGGAGAATTGATTTAAAATTTTTACAATCAAGTCTCCTGAAGAGTGGATGTCATTCCATGAAACTTAGAGTAGAGACAAGTGAACATCCAGTTTTATATATCATTATTAATGCTGTATCTCATGACATCAACACACACACACACACACACATACACACTTATTTATTTATATATATATATAACAGATTTGTCATTTAGCTGATTGATGTTACCTTCAGCATCCTGATTCCAGAGTTTCATAGATGGTCCCATCCGTTCCCTTGTCTGTGTGTATCAGCAATTGACTTGTTTATACTTCCCAATTCTTCTTTTTTAAATGCACTTATCATTGGTGCAAGTTTGTTTTTTTTTTGGTTTTTTTTTCTATAGTGTTTGTGTGTGCATGTGCCCATCTGTGCGGATGTGTGTATGTGTAGAATGTTGTGATTATTTTTCTTTTTCATTGTTTTCTTTCACTTTACACTCACTCCTTAACCCTTTTCTTTTTTCTTTCCTCTTTTCTTTAAATTGTTGCCATTTGACTTCTGGTTGTTCTAGACAGGCTGTCATATATATATATATATATATATATATATATATATATATATATATATATATATATATAAACTTTCTTTATATGGCCAACTGTGATATGTTTCATTAAAGACAACTAACAAGCTACTGCGATTATGATTAAGGAAACTTAATCATAATCACAGTACCTTATCAGTAGGCTTGCACAATAGAGCTCTGTGAGCATTCATGCCTCTGAGCACCCCTGAATGATTTTCAGCTCCATTATGCAATTGTATTAATGTTATTTGTACTCAAGAGGAAGATGAAAACAACTCTTTCACATTTTTAATTAAAAAATAACGAGCCAATTTATGAATCTGAATTTGATATTTGACAAATCAGCCCAAACCAATTTTGTTACTCAAATCAAACAGTAAAGTAAATTTCCTTTTCATCAGATTGGTAGGCGATGATGTTATGAGATGCTAGTGTCAGGAGTGTGGATACACCCATATTATCTCAACTTGATCTGCTTGTTGAAAGGTAATGGTAATAAACCAAGTTACACACGAAGGCATTGATATTGTTGCTCTCACAGACAATGAACAATTTTGCAATAATACTGTTTCACATAGAACTGGTTATTGAGCCATTAGTGTGCTACACTATTTACATTATTCGGACTATTGTCCTCATCTTTGTCGCCATATTTATTACAACGTTTCGGCCCTTCAGTATCTGTCTATATTTCTGAGATGAGGTATTATGTACACTATTTACATTATTCGGACTATTGTCCTCATCTTTGTCGCCATATTTATTACAACGTTTCGGCCCTTCAGTATCTGTCTATATTTCTGAGATGAGGTATTATGTACACTATTTACATTATTCAGACTATTGTCCTCATCTTTGTCGCCATATTTATTACAACGTTTCGGCCCTTCAGTATCTGTCTATATTTCTGAAATGAGGTATTATGGACACTATTTACATTATTCGGACTATTGTCCTCATCTTTGTCGCCATATTTATTACAACGTTTCGGCCCTTCAGTATCTGTCTATATTTCTGAAATGAGGTATTATGGACACTATTTACATTATTTGGTCTATTGTCCTCATCTTTGTCGCCATATTTATTACAACGTTTCGGCCTTTCAGTATCTGTCTATATTTCTGAGATGAGGTATTATGGACACTATTTACATTATTCAGACTATTGTCCTCATCTTTGTCGCCATATTTATTACAACGTTTCGGCCCTTCAGTATCTGTCTATATTTATGAGATGAGGTATTATGTACACTATTTACATTATTCGGACTATTGTCCTCATCTTTGTCGCCATATTTATTACAACGTTTGACCCCTTCAGTATCTGTCTATATTTCTGAGATGAGGTATTATGTACACTATTTACATTATTCAGACTATTGTCCTCATCTTTGTCGCCATATTTATTACAACGTTTCGGCCCTTCAGTATCTGTCTATATTTCTGAAATGAGGTATTATGGACACTATTTACATTATTCGGACTATTGTCCTCATCTTTGTCGCCATATTTATTACAACGTTCGCCCTTCAGTATCTGTCTATATTTCTGAAATGAGGTATTATGGACACTATTTACATTATTTGGTCTATTGTCCTCATCTTTGTCGCCATATTTATTACAACGTTTCGGCCTTTCAGTATCTGTCTATATTTCTGAGATGAGGTATTATGGACACTATTTACATTATTTGGTCTATTGTCCTCATCTTTGTCGCCATATTTATTACAACGTTTGACCTTTCAGTATCTGTCTATATTTCTGAGATGAGGTATTATGTACACTATTTACATTATTCAGACTATTGTCCTCATCTTTGTCGCCATATTTATTACAACGTTTCGGCCCTTCAGTATCTGTCTATATTTCTGAGATGTACACTATTTACATTATTCGGACTATTGTCCTCATCTTTGTCGCCATATTTATTACAACGTTTCGGCCCTTCAGTATCTGTCTATATTTCCGAGATGAGGTATTATGTACACTATTTACATTATTCAGACTATTGTCCTCATCTTTGTCGCCATATTTATTACAACGTTTTTGGTCCTTCAGTATCTGTCTATATTTCTGAGATGAAGTATTATGTACACTATTTACATTATTCGGACTATTGTCCTCATCTTTGTTGCCATATTTATTACAACGTTTGACCCCTTCAGTATCTGTCTATATTTCTGAAATGAGGTATTATGGACACTATTTACATTATTTGGTCTATTGTCCTCATCTTTGTCGCCATATTTATTACAACGTTTCGCCTTTCAGTATCTGTCTATATTTCTGAGATGAGGTATTATGTACACTATTTACATTATTCAGACTATTGTCCTCATCTTTGTCGCCATATTTATTACAACGTTTGACCCTTCAGTATCTGTCTATATTTCTGAGATGTACACTATTTACATTATTGGGACTATTGTCCTCATCTTTGTCGCCATATTTATTACAACGTTTGACCCCTTCAGTATCTGTCTATATTTCTGAGATGAGGTATTATGTACACTATTTACATTATTCAGACTATTGTCCTCATCTTTGGCCATATTTATTACAACGTTTACGGCCCTTCAGTATCTGTCTATATTTCTGAGATGAGGTATTATGTACACTATTTACATTATTAGGACTATTGTCCTCATCTTTATGCCATATTTATTACAACGTTTGACCCTTCAGTATCTGTCTATATTTCTGAGATGTACACTATTTACATTATTAGGACTATTGTCCTCATCTTTGTCATATATTTATTACAATGTTTCAGCTGTCATACACTCCAGCCTTCTTCAGGTGGTTGGAATATGGGACTGAACCTTTATTTCAATCATTGGCACATGGAACTAGTACAGTCTACATCCCAATGATCTAAAATAAAGGGTTCAGTTTTACATTCCAACCACCTGAAGAAGGCTGGAGCATACAACAGCCGAAACATTGTAATAAATATGGTGACAAAGATGAGGACAATAGTCTGAATAATGCAAATAGTGTACATAATACCTCATCTCAGAAATATAGACAGATACTGAAGAGCCAAAACGTAATAAATATGGCAACAAAGATGAGGGCAGTAGTTCGAATAATGTTAATAGTGTACATAATACCTCATCTCAGAAATATAGATACTGAATGGCCGAAACGTTATAAATATGTCAAAGATGATGACAATAGTCTGAATAATGTAAATAGTGTACATAATACCTCATCTCAGAAATATAGACAGATACTTAGGGTGTGCTAGTTTTGCTAGACTTCTAAAATTTTCAGTTTATTAAGGATTCAGTAAATGTGCATGTAGCATAGAAGTTATCTGTTTAATAAAAGGGAATCGGTTTCAAAATTCTGTCAGAGTTCATTGCATTTGCTTTTACAAATACCCTCTGGATAAATATAAAGTCATCTCTTCCCACAGTGAGAGGTTTAAATAGCAGGGCAGATTCTGTTCTCTAGTCTTGATTGGCAACCAGTCTAGAAGTAAAAACTGAATTTAAAACCATTTGGCATGGATCTGGCAATTCAGCCTCCTAAAAACCTACTTGTTACAGTAACTGCAACAGCAACACCTAGTGTCGGGTGGCTGTAGCCCTATACTCTACAGGGGACTAGCATTAACGAGGAAGAAGTATTTACCTTTCTCTGGCATAACAAGAAAATATGAACAGAATGTAATAGGCATAAATTTATACAGCATGTTATTTCCTCCAAAACAGAAGTATTTGGAAATATAAAAATCATATGTCAAGCTAAAAACTGTGAGACAGAAGATAAGCATCACAATAAATTTTTGAAATGCATAATTATCTTTATAGTCCGACCTCTTGCATCCAGTGCTCCATGGTCCAACAACTGCCATGCTCTGGCATTTTTTGAATCAGCCACTATTAGTTTGTTGAACAGCTACAATAGCAGCGAGACATGTTGTTTACAACTTTCCACAACAGCACAGTGCTTTGGTGATACAGTCTTGCTCATTTCTTATATGTAGCTGCATACTGTAGAATAAATATATATTTTGGGCAGGGGGGGTTAAGATTTTAGCATTTGTAATGCATAAAACAATAAAAACCTTATTTGGAAGCAGTAATGATTGTTTTATTTCTTGTTTTAAGCCTTGTTCTACCTTTTGATGATAAAGCAATGTATATGTGGAATGAGCTAGTAAGACTGTTTACATAAGTTTTTTTTTTTTTTTTTTTTTTTTTGTGGGGAGGTATTAGTCATCTGGCATTTTTTGCATATAAAATTGAACATTCTACAAATTCACTACAGTCTGACCATTTCAATCCAGCACTTCTTTGAATCAGCTGCTATTAATTTGTTGAGTTACTACAAAGACAAAACATTGTTTACAACTTTCCACAGCAACAGAGATTTTGGTGATATGGTTTTGCTCATTTCTTATATATAGCTGCATATTTATCTATTCAGGATAGTAAGTTTATTTTTTGGTTTTAGGATTTTTTTTTAATGCTTTGTATTTTATGAAACAATAAAAACCATGTTTGAAACCATTAATGATTGTTTTATTTTCTTTTTCAAGCTTTGTTCTGCATTTGATAACACAGCAATATATATGTAGAATGAGCTAGCAAGACTGCTTACATAAAGATTTTTTAGAGGTGATTTCTGTCATCTGGCATTTTCTGTGGTCCAGCAGTGGCCTAGTCCAAAGACTGCTGTATTAAAGAAGTCAGACAGATATACTGCACTATGGACTCGCACAATAGAGCCAGACAGATATTTGTGGTTTTTGAGCTCCCTGGATGATTTTCAGCCCAATTATGAAACTTTATTAAGGTTATTTGTATTTAGAAGACAGGTTAAAGCAACACTTTCACATTTTTAATTAAAAAATATGGGTTTAGGTTTTGAAAGTCTCTCATGTCCTTGCAGGATATTACCTGACCCCCTTCTGCCAAGGTCTATCTTTACCAGATTAGACCAAAAATGGAATATTGCTGCCATGTTTGGGCTAGAGCTACTCGGTCCACACATTTGAGCCTTGACAATTCAAAATTGTTTCTGTAGTTTAATTGGGGAAAACTGATTCTGCACTCTGTAACCTCTTTCCTATAGATGCAACATTTCAAGCCTGTTGTTATTTCTATTGCAAATGTTCAGATGAGCTCCATTTACTTCCACTAGTTCAGACCTTTACAGCTAGGAAATATGCTACGTCAATGAGACTGACTCCTTCTCTGTATTACAAATGTAAGAATAAAATTCTACTTGGACATCTCCCCTCCCACCAAGAACTGTTACTTTGTGGAACATATGGTTACTTTTTTGAACACTTTGATGCTAACCTCTTCAAGTCAAGCTTCAATCATTATCTATCCTTCTTGCTTCATAATCTTCACTTCCTACCAACACATCTTTTAGGACATACCAAAACTCTGTCATCATAACCATTTTAACAGTAACCATCTACCATCAGTATCTCTCAAGCATTGCATTGTGTGAACTTTAGCATTAAAAACAAAAAACAAAAAAAAACTGTATAGGCTGATTTGTGAGTTAAACCTTGTTTGCAATAATGATAGCTGGATTGTTGCTCATCCCAGCCAATGCTCTTCCAGGTTTGGTGTAGCACTGTTGAGCAGGATCTTGAAAACAATATCCAATGTCTGTCTGCCTTGGAACAGTAGGGCAGGTCAATTTTGGAACTGTGGTATTGCACTCAATTTGAAAGTTTGGATTTCACTTGATAAATAGTGACACAAAAGATTTTTTTCCAAGTTGCTAACATTTTGAAGAAACTAGTTTAAAGATTAAGCTTAGGTTCAAAATGGTCTTGTTGGAATTTAATTCCAGTGATCCGTGAAAATCGTATAGCACAGCCTTATAAAATTTATATTTTACTGAAGCTTTACAAATTATATATGGACAAAATACAAAGCACAAGCATATTATTACTAAATCACTGTTCTATCAAATAAGACCTTCATTAACTTCAAAGAGAAATTATACTGAACAATTTAGCTATATTATGATGTAATGTGTTATACAGTTCAGTAGTTTTAGTCTGATTTTCTATAAACAATGCAAATTCAAAACATTTTGTCTTATAATGTGTGCCCAGCAGTGTTATGGTGTTATATACACTTTTATCTATTTTTGTTTTTATTAATGATGATCTAACAAATCTTATTGAGTTTCCTTTTTTGTAATCTTTTACAATGTTTTTACACAGTGTTTACTTATCAAATACAATAAAAAAAAATTGCATATTTTGCAAGTGATTCATAATTAAAATACTGGTTTGAATATATTTTCCATTCAGTGTATCTAATACAAAAGATATCAACTTTATTTGGATTTATTCTTGAAATAGTCAAATTTTGAAGTCCATTTGTAATACTGGAAATTAGTCATTTCTGTACATTTTTCAGGTGATCTTTAAAACTAAATGCTCAAAAATTGTTAAAAGCTATTAATTTAATTTTTGGTTTCAGTACTTATCACATCAAACTTCAGCTATCACATTGAGTGCAATGTTGATTTTTCTAAAGAAAGCGAAAAATCAATTTGCCCTAATGGTACATAGGTGGAGTTTTTGGTTAGATCCTTATATTATCACTTTACCTTTGAAGGAGCAAAGTTTTTAAGCTTGTAGACTTCCTCATTGTAGTTAGCAAGGCAATAATATGACATTGCTGGAACAAGTAGTCTTCAAAGAGAAGGTTATGAAAATTCACTATAGTGTGCATGCAATTACCAAGAAAATAGACAGTGAAGATGTCTGCTTGGAGACTCCTGAAGTTTGGTTCAGTCTGGTTGATACCTTGTCTCCGCTATCGTGAGGTAAATGTGCTGTTCTCTTCCAGAAATCTTTTCTTTTTTTTCTTCTTCTTTAGAAAGACTTTGTGGGAAGATAATGCTAATCTTTCATGTTTCTTGGAACAGTGAAGGAAGTGGAACCATAGATATTGGTGAATATTAATTGAGCATATCAAGTTGCCCTCTTTCACACTAATGTTGTAGACATTGGCCAATTGCTTGAGTCTTCCAGACTGCATATGAGCATTTAACAAACTCTTCCTGTTTGTAGTGAACAATTTTCTTATTTGATTTGTTCTATCTTTAATACCTTGCGGTATTTGAGTGTCTTTGTAAAACTAATTGATTGATTTTTTTTTTTTTTCTAAATATTTTTTACAGTCTATCAATCTTTTACAGGTTATTAAAACCTAAAAAAATAGTTTTAGATTATTAAGAATTTATTTATTTTTTAGATAATAATTTACTGATACACGTCCTACTAATTAACCCATAGCTGGGGAGAGGTGAGATAGTCATACCTTTCCCAAAGGTATTTGCATGGAAGTGAATATAACGGACCCAACTGGAATTGCAAGTTGCCCCCACCTTCTAATACCGAGCTGAAATCCATTACATCGCCACACATTCAAGCTTGCAGAACCAGGTATTGTTTATAAGCCAAAAAAAGGTAAAAAAAAAAAAATAATACTTTGTGCCTTATCAAAGGTATTGATTGGGTTGAAGTAAACCTGTTTGATATTTTCTAGGTAGATGGTTGGCAATTATTTCAAATTGTGTGCTTGTGGATCTTTTAGACTCAGTATTGCTGACAAAGCTTGTGTCCTGAAACTGAGTGGTCTTACCAAATTGAAGGTTTCTTGCTTAATTGGCTTCAGCCTTGATTCGATTCAGTTCAAGCTCCCTGATTGTCCCTCACCACCTGTTCCTTGTCAGGAATTTTAGCACCGATGATCAGGTCACTGTGCTCAGGCTTGACTGAAGCAACCCATAGGAGGAAGGCAACACTTCTGGTACTTGATGGCTTGTACCCCCCCTCTCCCCAAAAAAAACTATCTTCAGATGAGCATGTTTCATGAGCATTTTGTGCTTTTGATAAAAGATTCCTGCAACAATGTCTAGATTGTCCTGAGGCTCTTGACCTGGTTCATCAATCCATGTCCATTTTTTAGTTTACAGGCACGAGAATAGAATCAAATTTATTACTGTTTTAATGTCACGCTAAACTAGATTGTTAACCACTGCACCACAGTGATATAATTTACTTAGCTTAAGTTAGTCTGCCACTAGTATGTGGTCAAGACTGGACTTATTTTTAAACATAGTAAAATGTGATGGATGAGACAAGTAAATATAAAGGGCTGGTTTTCTGCATTCATTTTTGTATTAATATCGATGAGAAAGGCATGAATCTATTTTTTTCTCTCTTCAATTATTGGTTAAATAACAGAACAGATTATTCTCTTTAGCTTTGGGTGGAAGAAATATCTGAATTCAGAGGCATGGAAAAAGCAATGAGAAGCCACTTCAATCATTCCTAAGATCCCAAATAATAATAATAAAAGAAAGAATTACTGAAGTGTCATGATAGCCTATATCCTGAAGGAGCATGGCATTATAAGACATCATCTACTATTAAAACATTCTATTTATATAAATGTGATGGGAAGAAAATGCCTAAATTAGCTTATTAGACATTTTGTAAGATGTGAATTATGTATGTTAGTTTAATAATGAAATTAAATTCTTCCATTTATTAACTGGCAGAAGAAAAAAAATGCAGTGGGAAGTGGACGTCAGATTTTTAAGTAAATCTTTAAATGCCAATGTTGCCTCATCTCTTCAAATACCAAAAATCTCTGCTAATGGTGACTGTTATTTGTAGACCCAGGAATGAGTCAGAGATAAGAAACAAGACCAGTAGAGGTCTGGAATAATTTTAGTTTTTATTTTTATTTTATTTTTTTATTTTTATTTTATTTCTTAATATTTGCTAAAGTACTGTTTTATTTTTATTTTTTATTATTTTCCTTTCTTTTTGTTACTTTCACTAACTTGCTTTCTTCTTTCCTTTTCGCTTCTTACTGTTTTTAAATTCCTTTTCATTTCTTCGTTTTTCTTTCTTTCTATATTTTCCTTATTTATTCATGTTTTCCTTCCTTCCTGTCTCCGTTTTCCTTCCTTCCTTCCTTCCTTCCTTTCTGTCTCCGTTTTCCTTCCTTCCTTCCTTTCTGTCTCTGTTTTCCTTCCTTCCTTCCTTTCTGTCTCTGTTTTCCTTCCTTCCTTCCTTTCTGTCTCTGTTTTCCTTCCTTCCTTTCTGTCTCTGTTTTCCTTCCTTCCTTCCTTTCTGTCTCCGTTTTCCTTCCTTCCTTCCTTTCTGTCTCCGTTTTCCTTCCTTCCTTTCTGTCTCCGTTTTCCTTCCTTCCTTTCTGTCTCCGTTTTCCTTCCTTCCTTTCTGTCTCCGTTTTCCTTCCTTCCTTTCTGTCTCCGTTTTCCTTCCTTCCTTTCTGTCTCCGTTTTCCTTCCTTCCTTTCTGTCTCCGTTTTCCTTCCTTCCTTTCTGTCTCCGTTTTCCTTCCTTCCTTTCTGTCTCGTTTTCCTTCCTTCCTTTCTGTCTCCGTTTTCCTTCCGTCCTTTCTGTCTCCGTTTTCCTTCCTTCCTTTCTGTCTCCGTTTTCCTTCCTTCCTTTCGTTTTCCTTCCTTCCTTTCTGTCTCCGTTTTCCTTCCTTCCTTCCTTTCTGTCTCCGTTTTCCTTCCTTCCTTCCTTTCTGTCTCCGTTTTCCTTCCTTCCTTCCTTTCTTTCTCCGTTTTCCTTCCTTCCTTCCTCTCTTTCTCCGTTTTCCTTCCTTCCTTCCTTTCTCCGTTTTCCTTCCTTCCTTCCTTTCTCCGTTTTCCTTCCTTCCTTCCTTTCTGTCTCCGTTTTCCTTCCTTCCTTCCTTTCTGTCTCCGTTTTCCTTCCTTTCTTCCTTTCTGTCTCCGTTTTCCTTCCTTTCTTTCCTTCCACGTTTTCCTTTAAACCCTGAGAAAAACTGTCATCTTTCATTTACTGGACACAGATGAAAGATCTATTGAATGGTATTAATTTGAACCGTTTGTTTTAATTTTTTTCTTTCTGCTGAGGAAATTATTTTATGGTTAGTCAGAATCAGTTTTGCAATGAAAAAAATCTCTCTCCAATTTATTTATTTATTTATTTTTTTTCGTAAGAGTCTTCAAAAATTTTGGATATTGCAATCTTTTGCAATAATAATTGAAAAGGAACTTTTTTTCTTTTTTCACTTTGATAGAACGGATATTCATGCATAAATATTTGTTTTACCTCCCAGTAATCCTTGCTTAAATAACTGGCCAGAAAAAAATCTTTGTTTTATGAATCCTATTGCAAATGTTTTTTATGGAAGATGCTAAATGATGTAATTTAATGCTTAATAAATGAAAATGAGTAAAAGTTGTTGAAGTTTTTGAAAATGTTAAATGTTTGATTTTCTATAACATATGTCTATTTATATTTATTGACTTTTTCTTTTGTATTTATTATTTTAATTTCATAAATTATTATGAACAACATTTTCTCACTTTTGTTTATTAGTAATTAAATTACATCACATATCATCTTCCATAGTTTACCTTTATTTTCACATTTAGCCATAAGAATATTTTTAATTGTTAAATTTAAGAATTTTCAAAACCTAACAATATTTTCTACTTGTGTTTATAAATAGATGCAGTAAAATAAAATCCTTATATTTGCCTTGATAAAATTTATCAAAAGATGAAATGTGTTGGTAAAGAAGTTTTCCTTTTGTCTTAATTTGTATTGTCTTCTTACAGATATATTTTACTTATATCTGAATCTTCACACATATATATATATATATATATATATATATATATATATATATATATATATATATATATATATATATGGTTATTTAAAAATAAAGAGCAGATTTAAAAAATTTGATAAAACTTGATGCAAAAACTCATTCAACACATTACTGGATACAAAAAGTTTCAAAGTTTATTATTTTAAGGTTACACTTCACAAATTGTAGTACACAAAATGACTTTCTTTGTGGTGTCACCATTTTAAGGGTTGACACGGATTATAACAATTTAAATTTATACAAAATTTGCAAAAAAACAACAAAAAGAATCATTTAAGAAAAAAAAAAGTTAATTTATTTTAATAGCTTTGAACTTTTTCCCATCTAATAATGTTGTGTTGAATGTGTTTCTGTCTATTAGCATAAATTTTTAGTAACCCTGTGTGTATATAATCATGAAAAGCCACTTCTAAGGGTATACCAAAATAGCATACTGGAAAAGAGAAATACACAAATGGCTCTTTCCAGTATGCTATTTTAATCTTTAGAAGTGGTTTTTTCATGATATATATATATATATATATATATATATATATATATATATATATATATATATATATATATATATATATATAATTTTCTGTCTATCAATTTTAACTTTTTTAAATTGACAAATTAGTTGTTTTATATAATCGGTAAATTTACTAAAATTCATTTTTATTTTTTGTTTATTCACCAAAGTACTTTTAACTTTTGCTACATTTGTTTTCTATAATTTTGTTTTTTTGTGTGTTCATGTCACTGTTTTTGGTTAATTCTGGCGTTCCCTTGTTTGCTCGAACCAATTTCAAGTTACTTAAAATGATGTCATTTACAATGATCAAACTGAATTTTTATACGTATTTAATTTTTTTTTTTTTAAATATGATTCCCAATAAAAATATTTAATGTCTTTAATTTTTTTTTTTGGGGGTATATACTGAAGTGTTTATATGCACACACACACACACACATATATATATATATATATATATATATATATATATATATATATATATATATTTTTAGCAAAAAAGTATAAAAATAATGGAAGCCTTATTAATAAAAAACAAAAAAAAAACACTTAATATTATTAACTTTGAACATGGACATAATATCTTGACCGTGTTTTGAAAAATGAAAACATTTTATAAAACATACATACAACAAACTATTTCTTATTTAACAGTTAAAATATTTAATCCTTGAAAATGGCTAAACGTATAGCCGAAAGCGCTTAGATAAAAAGAACATTCAAAGAGTTTTTTATATAATTTACCATCCCAGAAGGAAAAAAAATTATTAGATCGCATGAGAAATTTGTATAAAAAACTAAATAGAAGCACCTTGTCTGTCGTATTCAATGAAATGTGCATGAAAAAAGCATTGCTGCCTGAATACATATATATATATATATATATATATATATATATATATATATATATATATATATATATAATATAAAATTCAGTTTGACTGTTATTAATAGCATCATCTTGAGTGGTTTGAAATTGATTCCAGCATATAAGGGAATGCCAGAATTATACAAAAATAGTTACACACAAAAAATGAAAGTATCAACATTAAAAAGTACATGGGGAGTGAAAAAAAAAAAAACCCCCAAAAAAACAAAAAGAATAGAAATGAACTTTGATAAATTTACTGATTTATAAAATAAGTAAATCATAAATTTGAAAATAGTTAATAAAAAAAAAAAAAAAAATTGGATAGACAGAATTTGTTGATATTATTCAACCAAACATGTTAGAATACTTGCTACGAAAATACACTTTATTTAATTCACATATATAAGATATAAAATATTTAGAAAGCCACCTTTTTTGCTATTGTGACTTCTACCAATTGTTACAATTGGTAGAAACTATTGCAGCAGGAAAGTTGATTTTCTAAATATTTTATGTCTTAAAATGCTAAAAATTTTCTTTTTTAATTTAACTTTTTTTTCTTTACTTTTTTTTGGGCAAAAGTTTAATTTTTTCTTTTTAATTGAAATATATATAAAATTATGTATTTTGGCAGCAATCCCTCTTTTATACAGGTTTCATTTAAGATGACTGACAAAGCACTGTGATTAAGCTTTTTATTATATTTTTCTTGCATTCATACAAGTAATTTCTCTTCTTTTTTTTTTTTTTTTTTTTTTTGGACATAGTGTGTAGGAACTTTCCAAATGATCTGTAAATGACAAAATGGAAAAACTCCTAAATGATGTTTTCTTTTTTTTTAATACCTAGAAACACATCATATAGCATATTTAATTTCCTTAGAAAGCTAGTACTGTTAAAAAAAGTGGTAGAAAGGTGGATGAGATTGGCTAAGTTACATGTCTGGATGTAATGACAAAAATGTCAATTTAAAGGTGCATATGTAGTCGAATAAATGCATGTGCAAATATCTGAATATTGTCTTTGAAATTCATTTAATTACCTCCCTAAAATGCTGCAGACTTTTGTTCAGGCTCAATTATTGTTGGTAATCTAGAAAGGCGGCACGGTGTAGTAATGGATAGTGGCTCGGATTGAGGAATTAGAGAGCCATGTTCATATTCCAGTTGAATCCATTACATTTACTTTTGTGCTAATACCCCTGGGAAAGGTATGAATCTTCTGCTTCTCCCCCCAGCTATGGGTAAATAGGAGAGATTGGGTTCTATAGCCTTGGATGGCAAATGATCTACCGTAGAAAGAAATGGCAACCTACTGCAGGAAAATCTACCTCGTTAGTCATGTATCAAAAAATACGTGATCGCCGAAACGTGTATTATGCATGGCACGTAACTGACTGAATCTAGAATAAGAATTTTTAAATTTTAGTGTTTTTTTAAATTTTTAGATTAGGTAAATAATAATAAAACATCAGGTATAGTACTCATAGCTTCTGATCTTATTTGATTGGAGGTGTTAACACACTCATGTTTTGTCAAAGTGAATTAAGATTATTTACCTCTAAGCTGTAGCTTAGGGCCAAACACCTGATGGGTGGGGGCGCATTTTAAATATTTTTATCATTATTTTTAATTCTTTAAGACTAAATCATCAAAAATTATATACAATCATTAATAAATAATAGTTATGTATAATTAAAATTTTTTTACCCAAATTCTTTTAGAGAAAGGCCTCAAATCTCATATAGCTTGGGCCTAAACAGATGAAAATCTGGCCCAGTTTAAAATAAATATTCTATTAGATACTACAGATTTGCTTGACAGTCAATCGAACATAACCAGTAGGGCATGTTTCCTAGGAGTTAACCTATTGTGTCTCTTTGTTCATGATTGGGAGTTGTAGGGATGTCTCATGACTTGGGTGTCAAGCAAATGATGAGTTACATCTGCATACTTGGGAACACCATCAATCAATTTTATTAATACCTATCACCATACTGCACATATTTGGCTGTGATGCATGTATGCAGTATACTCTTATCAAACTAGGTGATGGGTGTATTGAGTTATTTTGTTTGCATGCTGCTCTCTCGGACAATAATAATGTTCTTCTTTTTGAAACATTTAAACTATATAATTTAAAATATGAGTTTATGTACATAAGGGATGCTGAGAAGTTTTTGGCCCAAAGCAATTCCTAAAATCTGATCAAATGTCACTTTTTTTTTTTTTTTTTTCCAAGTAAAAGCTCCTTGGTTGGACTGAGATCTTTTCAGCAACCTATTATATGTATACAAATTTCAATTTCTGGATGTGTATATATAATATGTATGTGTATATTCTGTTTTGATATATATTTCTGTAGTGGTAGTAGAAGTAATGATAATGAGTTGTTTCCTTATAAGGAAACATTTGGCATTCATTGACCAAGCAGCCAGTACTACAGTTGGTTGAAATTTATAAAATTTTTCTTTTTCAAAAAGTTTTTAAGAAAAATAAGTATATAAATTCCAGTAGCTGTTATCACTGGTAGTAAATTAGAAAAAAAAATATTGCAAATGCACAACGACCAAAAAATATAAAGCCTATTTCTGATACTGACTATTTTTAACAATTTTGTGGTTTTTTCTATCAAATCTTCACTTGTATTTTTATATATTAGTTTATTCTGTTCTGACATAAGTGAAATAGTTATAACGATCAAATGTGCACACACACACTCTCTTATCTTTTATCTTTCTCATCTTTCATCTTTCTTTCTCGTCTTTCGTCTTTCTTTCTCGTCTTTCGTCTTTCTTTCTCGTCTTTCGTCTTTCTTTCTCGTCTTTCGTCTTTCTTTCTCGTCTTTCGTCTTTCTTTCTCGTCTTTCGTCTTTCTTTCTCGTCTTTCGTCTTTCTTTCTCGTCTTTCGTCTTTCTTTCTCGTCTTTAGTCTTTCTTTCTCGTCTTTCGTCTTTCTTTCTCGTCTTTCGTCTTTCTTTCTCGTCTTTTCTTTCTTTTCGTCTTTTCGT
Organism: Acanthosepion pharaonis; assembly: GCA_903632075.3. Lineage (NCBI taxonomy): Eukaryota > Metazoa > Mollusca > Cephalopoda > Sepiida > Sepiidae > Acanthosepion > Acanthosepion pharaonis. The sequence continues at coordinate 953,797 of CAHIKZ030003216.1, forward strand.
CTTTCGTCTTTCTTTTCGTCTTTCTTTTCTTTCGTCTTTCTTTTTTTCGTCTTTTCTTTTCGTCTTTTCTTTCTTTTTCGTCTTTCTTTTTTCGTCTTTCTTTCTTTTCGTCTTTTCCTTTCTTTTCCTTTCTTTCGTCTTTTCCTTTCCTTTCTTTTCTTTTCGTCTTTCTTTCTCGTCTTTCCTTTCCTTTCTTTCCTTTCTCGTCTTTCCTTTCCTTTCTTTCCTTTCTCGTCTTCCTTTCTCGTCTTTCCTTTCCTTTCTCGTCTTTCCTTTCCTTTCTCGTCTTTCCTTTCCTTTCTCGTCTTTCCTTTCCTTTCTCGTCTTTCCTTTCCTTTCTCGTCTTTCCTTTCCTTTCTCGTCTTTCCTTTCCTTTCTCGTCTTTCCTTTCTCGTCTTTCCTTTCCTTTCTCGTCTTTCCTTTCTTTTATCCCCAAACTTGATGAAAATAATGTTTTATCTTCAGAATGTTTGTTATTAGCAAGAGGAAAGATCAAAGTATTTTTTGCTTACTTAATTATTTTTTTTTTTTTAATTTTTATTCTTCTCTGGTATGTTCATAATTTTGGTTTTTAAAAAAAAAAAAAAAAATATTTTTTTCTGTCAATGGATGAGCCAAAGATTACTAAGGGAATTTTAGCATCTTTTGGGCAATTAAAAACACATTGTTTTGGAAATCCTTGCAAACATCAAATAATTGTTGGATTTTAATGGAATTTTCATGACTTATTCACAAATGAAATGAAATTATTTTTGAAAATTTTTTTTTTTTTTTTTTTACATCTGTTGCACCCCCACCCACCCCTAATTAATTTTATGAAATTTAGAGAAATAGAATATAAAAGTGGACATTTAAGTCAACAGCCAGAGGCGACAGTCTGTTTCATGCTAAACAAAATCGTCAGGCCATGTGTGTTGTGATTAAACTGTAAACTCTGCTTGGAGGAAAAAATAGCAAAAATTACCTTCTCAGGCTAAAACCAACTACTAAATAAACGATCAGAACTCATCTTGAAAAGCAGTCAGAAAAACAAATTTTTACTCTATTACTTAAAAATCAAAAACTGAAAAGAATAAATAAAAATAAATAAATGAAATAAATAAAACCAATTAAAATAAATTAATCCAAATAAGTAAATAAACTAAATAAATAATAAACAATAACAAACCATGCCCACCCAAATAAGCGTAAGAATAATACAATAGAATACCCACAATACTGACCTGTATGTATGTATGTATGTATGTATATATATATATATATATATATATATATATATAAAAATGTAAAGCAAAAATACAACACACATAACCTGATGGTTATGTTTAGCATGAAAAATACTGTCATCTCTGGGTGTGTGTGTGTGTGTGTGTATATAATATATATATATACACACACACAGTGTTGTTTGGAAAATAAAAAACACTACATACATGCATAAAATGATCGATACATTCAGTTAAAAATAAAATCATCCTTGATAATGGCTAAGAGTATACCTGAAAGTGCTTGGACATACAAAACATTTGGACAATTTCTACATAATTTATCTCCTGAAAAGAAGAGAATTATAAGAACACAAGAAAAATTAAATAAAAACTTAACTGAAGCACCTTGTCAGTTGTTTTTAATGAATCCTGTATGTTTATTTGTGTGTGATATATATATATATATATATATATATATATATATATATATATCTATATATAACAATAGAACAAAGAATAAAATTACAACATTCAAAAACATTAATTTAAAACAGGGCTCAATACAAAAGTAGAGCAATAAATATTTATTATACACGGTTATATTATTAGATTAAAACATGTAAGTTTGTCAATACTAAAACATTTTAGCATTGACAAGCTCCAGGGAATTTCTCAAATTTGGAGATCATCATCATATATATATATATATATATATATATATATCCAAATGTAAACGAATGAAGAATAAAATTACGATTAAATTAAAACCGGACTCGATACAATAGTAGAGCAATAAATATTGATTATACACAGTTACATTAGAACATGTCTAGACATGTTCTAATGCAACAGTGTATTTTATATATATATATATATATATATATATATATATATATAATCTCTGTGTGTGTCCATTTACACCTAAAAGGAAGCAGTGGCAGAGTATTTTAGGTTATTAGCAGAAGTCTGACAAAAAATAGTTTTAATGTTAAATCCAGAAAATAAAAACAAGAAAATTCTTTTACCATTTGCAATTTTTGATGGCAATAACAGAATCCATCTGTGGCGCTGACCCCCTCAGCCACTAATCAGACCAAAATTCACTTCCAATATTTGATCTGATACTGGTCAGCTGGTAGTTGGGTGGGGGACATAACTGGGAATAAGTCTTATATTTTTTATTTAGCTATCTTAAAATTTTTCTTTTTTAAATTTATGTTTCACTTAATGTAATTTCTAGTAAAAACAGATACATTTGTGAATGTGGAGGAACACATGCATATCTCCTATCTCTCATCTCTCATATCTATCTATATATATATATATATATATATATATATATATATATATATATATATATATATATATATATATAGGGTCTTTGCTGAACAATGTAAGCATAATATTTATTTCCTGTTATAGTTAATCTGAGTGATATGTAGTAGACTCTTCTAATGGTTTCAACATATGAGGATCCAACATTTCACTATATTATCCACGCAAATAATTTAATTAGAATAGTGAAAGCTTGTATCAAACCAACAACACTTTTCAGGAGAACTGATAGCAGAGAAATGCTTCACAGTGGGACAGTAAATTCTCAAATAATCCTCCTCAGGTGAGAATTCAGTTTTTTCTCCTCTTAGACTGTCACTCAAGGTAAGAAAACCCAGTTTACCCTATTATTTAACCTATAACTGCAAGAAGACAGGTTCATACCTTTTACTAAGTGCATATGAAGTAAATGAAACAGAACTGAACATGTTTTGAATTCAGTTTTGCGATTCTAAATGCCACACCTCTAATACATTACCCTTGTATCCACAAATATAAGTGATATGTGTATATATTATGATTTCAAGGAATTTTTTTTTTAATTATTTAAAAATTTTCTTAGTTATATTAACAAGTGAAAGTGTGTGTATATATATATATATATATATATATATATATATATATATATATATATCTAATGAAGAAATATAGTTTTAAGATATGCTATATTTATGGGATAAAGTGATCAATAGCAGAGATAGAGCGTATGTAAATATAAAAGTGAATATTGAAGTCAACACTCAAAGGCGACAGGCTGTTTCATGCTAGATGCAATCGTGAGGCTGCCTGACGATTGTGTCTAGCATGAAACGGCTTGGGGTGAAAAGATTAAAATATATATCTCACCTTACTATATTTTCCATACATATAAATCTGTATTAAAATCGTAACTTAAAAAGTCTGCAGTTAACTATAATATTCCCTTTGATGCACAAATATATATTCATGCTAGAACTACCATCAACTGATTCCAAACAGGTTTATTTACCCAATTTTACCCCCAGGGTCTGGGTCAATCCATGGGATGATTTTCAGGTACTTTCCCATGGTCCCAGATGCTGGCATCATCACCCAGTTTGATATTAAGAAATCACCTTCTAGACAAATGAAACCTGGTGAATTTTGAATTAGCACAAAATCACAAGTACTTGTAATCGAGGGTGTGACTGTATTGGCCTTGTTTCAATGGTTGATAATGCCAGATTATAAGCTCTCTCCCAAAAACCATAACTAAGATCTGCTCAGCATAGTTGCAGGATAAACCACAGGTTGTCTTTGTGGGGTCTGAAAAAAGAAAAAAAAATATCGCTGAGCAGGCAACAGGAATTAGTTGGTTACTCTCAGCAGACAGGTGTACCTGGAAACAAGCAGCCAACTAATATATATATATATATATATATATATACACACACACACACACACACACGGTGTGGTAAATTATCGTTTAAATTACGCAAAAATGAAAATGAAAAAATCTCATTTTAACATATATTTACCAAAATTACACAAAAGTATCTTGAAATACTAAAGAGTAAAATTATTCAACTACAGCCTCCAGACAACTTCAGAATCTCCTGTAACTCTTCTAGACTGTCTCCTTGTTTACATTGATGCCACAATCCTTGCCTTCAATTCATCTTTGTTATTACAAAGAGCTTTGTTGGTTTCTCCCTCAACTGCGCCTACACATAAAAATCCAAGGGGGTTGCAATCTGGGGAGTTAGGTGACCAGATGTAAGGTATAATGTGGTTGCAGAAATTCTCTGCCATATAAGTAGGAGAACCCAGTCATGGCTGTCAGTCCTGTTGCCCGACATAGGGTCTTCAGCAGCTACCCTCTTGACCCAAGGAAGCACTACCTCCTCAAGGCATGGTGTAGGCCTCCATTGAGCCTGAGGCCCTGTGAGAAGATCAACGGAGGCATAATGTCTCCATTACTAAATACAGAACATTATATATGAGGATGGCTTGGCTGCAGGAGTAGGTGGAAAGGTGTCAGTGTTGACAGCCAACTTCCCTCGGGCATTCACTCTAGGTTTTCTGTCTGGATTTACTTGGTCAGGGGAATAGGTTTTATAAAATTAAACCCAGATATTAACTTGGTATATAATCCAAGTGGATTATATACCAAGTGTGACAGCTGTCACAGTTAAATTACTAATTGTGACATGAACTCTGTCTATACACTGGGGTTAGATAAGATTGACAAATTTTTGTCGGTTGAAATAGATCTATCCTCCATATGAGGTAATTTTGGATTTTGTTGTGTAATACTAAAATATATACACACACACACACACACATACATATATATATATATATATATATATATACACACACACACACTATTTTATTTTTCTACCTTGCATTTTCTCCTTCACTCTTTCCTACTCTCATTTATGTATTTTAGAAGTGACCAGAACAATTAAGAACACTTTGTAAATTCACTAACCATGACATAGTCAGTTGTAATATTCCCTTTTTCCTTTTCTCTTCAGATGCACTGATGAATAATCTCTGTGCTTACTAGACATTTTATGACCAGCTCTTGGCATTTGTAGAGTGGATATCACAAAATATCACTCTTTGTCATCTAATGTTGTTTGGCTACTTTGCATTAAACTCAAGTGTCTTCTTTCTTTAGCCAAAACCTCTTCAATCACCTTTCACCTCTGCATTTTCCAATCATATTTTTTCTTTCAATGAGACATCCTCTAATTCTCTTCTGAAAAACATTTGCCCAAAGTTTACACAAATATAATAAATTCCTTCTTTTTTTTAAATGGAGTTTTGCCTAAAAACTTACCTCATCTTTCTTCTTTTAGGGACTGCATCTCTTCAGGATATGGCCAATCAAGACCTTCATAAATTTCTTTGAAGCTCTTAGCAATGGGTGTCAAATTTTACAAAACCTCTTTCGTCATTATGCGCTTCAGAAATTTCAGTGATCTCTTTTTGATTTTAATAATGTGTCCTTTTTGTTTCCATTTTCCTTAACTCTTCCTCATTGCTCATATGCTCTCTGTGGTATTCTTAGCATTGCTCTGTAGAACTATATTTCTGTTGCTTCATCTGTGAGTAAATTGTCCCGTATTCACTGCCACATAGGAGGACTGATATTATGTAACCATTCAGCACTCTTTTCTTTGTTTCTAATAAAATTTTCCTGTTTCTTAATACTTTGCTTAGCTTTTGGCAGACATCTTTCACTATTCCAATATGCCTTTGGATTTTAGTGTCACATTTTCTGTTATCTGTTATAATCCTTCCCAGATCGATAAATTTCTATATTTGCTTGATTTTGACATTTCCAATTTGTAGTTTGCATCTTGGTCTGTCCCTTTTGCTAAGGACCATACATCTGTCTTTTTAGAATTCTATACTATTTTGCCTAGGAGTTCCTGCAGTTTTCTTTTTGTGTCTGCCATCATCATGGTGTCATCTGTGTTCAGATTGTGCTCAACATTAATAAATCCATGTTGGATTTAGGATTGCTGTCAATCTGAAGTATCTACTTTGAGATCATCAACAGTCATCATAATCATCAAAAGCAATTGTCACCATCATTAGCACCAACAATAATTGTCATTATAAACAATCATCATCAATTCCATGACCTGGTGTGGTCATAAGGTCACTGCCCAGTTGATCACTTAACCTGTTCCCTCCACACATCTGTGTTGAAAGCCAAAGAGGTTTTTATTCGTGTGTTCCCTGTCCTGGGTCAAACCACAGCCAATATCATCCAACTTAAAGGATTTCTGTTGGGAAGCACATTCTTCATTGTGATTTCTCAATCATAGTAATAAGAAATAATGTTGGATTTAAAAAAAAAAAAATGACAATGTATTTTGGATATGAAAAAAAAATTTGTTAGCAGATATAGTTTGGAAAGTGCATTCATGAAGGTAGATAATTAAGCCTTGCTTAATTATGGTGGTCTCCCATAGCCTAATTGTTAAGGGCATATTTTGACTATAGTTGTTCCCATTTAAAATATATACAAAATCCAAAGAAGGGTCTGTAATGTAATCTATCCTGACCAGGTATATTGACTTCAGTTACTTTCTCACCAATGTGACATGGCTTCCCCCTGTCTTTTCTATAAATATTTTCATGGCAACTGCTCTGACAAGCTTTTTTCCCCTGGTGCCAAGACTACATGAATTTAAGCCTGCTACTAGATTGGCATGTAGTGCCCACCCCTTTTACTGTTGAAATAGCTAAATGCAACCACCACTTCTACTTCAACAGTTTCTTGCACTTCCTACCTGTGGACTCTCTTCCATTTTCTTGCTTCTTTACATAACTACAATCTTTAAAAATTTAAATGCAATGTCAATCACCAGCTTCTGTCTTTTTGAATCCCCTTCATCTTTTGTCTTTTTTTTCAATCCTCCCTATTCTCAGTCTTCTCTTCCCTTTTCACTCACTGAAAGACCCTGCATACCAGTGGCATTCCTGCCTTGATTGGGCCAGGGGGTGGGGAATGTAATTAGCATATTGATTCTTATTAATCTGAATTCAGAAATTATAAAGCCAGAAGCAATGTTTAAATAATTACTGAATTTTCATCAAGAAATTATTTTGATTTTTTTTTTTTATAATACCTTCACAAATCAAACAAAAAAAAAAATTATAACCTTCTTTATTTTATTTTTTTTCTAGGTAAGTGACCAGCTTTTATAAGGAGACAGCACTGATGAGTTACTAAGTTGTTGGTAAGTAGTAAGTCCTTACCTTCAGGTTATAACTGACTTACCCAAGGTTAAAACTGTGACAACCATTTTTATATGAACTTATACTCATTAAAAGCAGGAATATTGGTCATTCTGCTATTGTTAGCACTTCAAAAGCTTTGAAACATAATATTCTTTGAGTCATATGCTTTTATTTGCCTAAATTAAACTTTAATTTTTTATATTTATTTCCTTTAAATCTTGAATTTTCTCTTTTATACAGAGGCAATGATTGTGTTTTCATGGGAGACATAATGATCAAATAACATCTATGTCACTCTTATTTGTAGCTGAAAGAATTTTATGCTCAGAATGTCAATATATCATATCTGATACAGTTGATTCCTATCAATGAGGTAGTCTTAGATACTACTGACTGCTTTTGTAAATGTTTTTTATAGTTTTTTTTTTCTTTTAAAGAAAAACCTTTCATTTCAAGAAATATTTAAATTTAAATAAACTTTTTATTTGAATTATGTTTTAAAATGAATCAGGTTAGAATTCAAAAGGGTATTTCATTTAAATCTATATCCATATCTATCAAACGATATATATATATATATATATATATATATATATATATATAGGCCTTACAACAACTTCCCTATCTAGAGGACTAACTTGCAATTTGGTCAAAATGCCATTTGTGTTCATATTCATAAACCTAAACTGTGTGATTCTGGTATTTCTACTGTTATGTGCCAAACACTTGTTAATAATGCATGCATACTATAAAACAATTCTCAGTGATAAGATCTAAAATATGTATGCTTACACAAAATCTGGCTCTATCCTAAGGATAGTGAGCACTATATTCAGCAAAATCAATAATATCCTGTATTTAATTGGAATTATATTTCAATTATGTAATGGTTTATTATATAATGTGGGTGTGTATGTATACATGTATGTGTTTTATTACTTCAACATTATCATAGTTGAGATTTTGTATTTGAAAGAGACACCCCATTTTTATTAAACAGTGTGTATTATTGCAGAAAAAAACCTTTTTGGGCCAATCTGGCACTTATAAAGATGAAGCATTTATTCTGAAGCAGTACAAAGAACTGACCATTTTTTTTCAGTCTCTGTAACACTAGATCGTATATAGGAGTTCTATTTGAGGTCTAGGGTGAACCTGTGTCCCTATAGATGTTCAAGACAATGACCCTCAAGGTGATGATGAAATGTTACTATCTGGATTTTTGAAGTTACTGAATGTTAAAGACTCCCCTTCAGCCTATTGAGCTGTTAATATCTAAAATTGTAAATATATAGGCAAAAAACTCACATGTAAAATACTGTGGCATGTCCCAGACAGTCCAATGAATATACTGTTTTATTGTACACAAGGGAGCATTATCATCCCTACTGAGCTTGATATACACACATTTTCATCATCATAATCATCAATAATCATCCTGAGCCATCATCATAAGCAATCATTATCAATTATTATCATCATAAGCAATCATCATCATCATAAGCAATCATTATCAATTATCATCATAAGCAATCATCATCATTATCAATTATCATCATAAGCAATCATCATCATTATCAATTATCATCATCTTAAGCAATTATCATCATCTTAAGCAATTATCATCTTAAGCAATCGTCATCATTATCAATTATCATAAGCAATCATTATCAATTATCATCATCATAAGATTGTAAATATATAGACAAAAATCTCATGAAATGTAAAACACTGTGGCCTGTCCCAGTCAGTCCAATGAATACACTGTTTTGTCGCACACAAGGAGGCATTATCATCCCCACTAAGCTTGTTATGCACACATTTTTATCATCATAAGCAATTATCATCATTTTTGTAATTTAATTTGCTCTCCGAGTAGAAAGGCTGAAGTAATTTCTTCATTTGTATTTACAGGAAAGATTTAAATTGCCTCAGTTCTTTAATTTCTTCATATTTCTATAAAACCAAAAACACTAAGAACCTTAGTCATGTTGTTAAATAGCTTTGCCAGATTGAGACATTCATGTGAATGTCATCTATGGCACCAAATTAGATAACGGAAACTGTATCATTTGAGAACTTTCAGCAGCAGCAACAACTAAAATAGATAGCACATGTAACTCAAAGACAAAATAATGATATAATCAAAGTTTGCTTATCCAGTTCCTTCTAAAGTCTATATAAGTCAAATCTATACTTCTAATATCTTTGCCTAAACTCTGAAATTTTATTTACTATCTATTTATTTATTTTTCCTCAGTAGGAGTAGATAGGTTTGCCTATCATCTGGTTCACACTCCTCCCTTGTCTTTTAAACAGGGGAGTTGAGGTTTATCACTTGTTTCCTGTTGAAGATTTGGCTTCCAGTTCCTTCTAAAATCTACTTCAAATCTATACTTCTGATGTCTCTGCCTAAACTCTGATATTTTAATTACTATCTATTTTTTTTTTTATTTTTCTCCTCAATAGGAGCAGATAGGTTTGCCTATCATCTGGTTCACACTCCTCTGCAGTCTTTTCAACAAGAGTAGAGGTTTATCCCTTGTTTCTTTTTTTAGGATTGGGTTTCTGGTTCCTTCTACAGTCTTTCTTGTTCTTTTTCACTCCAAGTAGATCCTCTTGGATCTTAGTGGAATTAATTTTTAAAAAAATGATGCTGACATTCTACACTATTTCAAGCAAAAATAAGGAAGGAATTTGATACTGGAAAGGGAGATAACAGTGAACTTGAAAAATCTATTTTCCTGATAAATTGTTTTAATAGAAAGCCTTTATAAATTTAAAGAGTAGCAGCAATGGCTGCTTGGTCAATGAAGGCCAAATGTTTTCATATAAAGAAACAGCTAGTATTTCCATTACTATATCTCTGTCCTCTTTAATCTCTCAGAATTTCAAACATTTGGAATTCTTCTGTGTCTAAGGCAGCTTGAAGGCTGAATTTTAATCCTTCCCTCATGATTTCCTTAAACAAGTCTTTCAGTTTCTTCTGATATTATCACTTCACTGTCTGTTTCTGCCATTTTGTCTGTCAGTGGCAGTTATCTTCCTATCTCCTCTTGTTAATTGTCTTACTGGTAAAGATGCGTTCAAGGTTCAAGTACTAGAGTAAGTCACAATAACTTGCTGTTGTTTTTTATCTTGTTTTTTATGTTAAAAACACTAAAAAAAAAATTTGAAAATAAAGACTGGTAACAATTGTGAAAGAATTTGATGAATTTTAGAGAATCCTTTTTCACAGGAAAACAAAAGGAAAAAAAAAAAAAGCTTGATAGATTCCAAATTTACTTCTTCAGGAGGCGGCATATATTTGCTTATCTTACACTGGGTGAAGAAGTCAATCTGGTATGGCACCATATGGTTTTCTTTGCTCAACAAATGTGTGAGAGAATTTTCCAAAGCTCAGAACATTTCTAATATGGTGAAACAAGTTGCATATGTAATTGAAAACAAAAATAGGATGGGGTTCTAAAAAGTGTGTAGCCCAAACAAGAAAACACTACCAAAAAGTTGGATTCCTAAAAGTGGACTGAGCTAAGAACTTTTCAGCACCTCCTCATTGAATAACTGATGTTAGAAATGATGAATTTAAAAAAAAAAAAAAAAAAAAAAAGTGGGAGGGGGGAAATTGCCTGCTACTATTTCTCATTTCTTGCTTTGCACCATTGAAAGAGATCCGTTCCTTCCATATGAACTTGTACACCTGGACTGGCTCATGAGACACTGTTTTGTCAAGATGAAATACAGGTAGAAGCAGATAACACTGTCTAAAAAAGGTTAATGGAAAAAATTTGATCTGTCTATATTTCTGAGATGAGGTATTATGTACATTATTTACATTATTTGGACTATTGTCTTCATCTTTGTTGCCATATTTATTACAACATTTTGGCCGTTGTACACTTCGGCCTTCTTCAGGTGGTTGGTATGTCGAACTGAACCATTTATTTCGCTCACTGGGGTAGACTGTTCTAGTTCCACATGCCATATTTAATGGATGTGAGTTATCAGTTATCTCCTGTTAATTTCCCTCCGAAGGTTCTCCACTGCCTTAGCCGGGTATTGAACTCGCACTCTTTGGGTCCTGTCACTGAATCTAACTAACGCCTTTATCCACTGTGCCATGTGTCCTCAAAGAGTGTGATTTCAATACCCGGCTAAGGCAGTAGAGAACTTTCAGAGGGAAATTAACAGAAGATAACTGATAACTGACATCCATTAAAATATGGCACGTGGAACTAGAACAGTCTACCCCATTGAGTGAAATAAAAGGTTCAGTTTGACATTCCAACCACCTGAAGAAGGCCGGAGTGTACAATGGCCGAAACGTAATAAATATGGCGACGAAGATGAGGACAATAGCCCGAATAATGTAAATAATTCTATCTTATGCATTTCATCCTGTAAAAAGACTTCAGACTAAAGTAATGTTCTTATTAGTGGAATTATATATGTAAGGGAGGGGGGGGGAATATAATCAGAAACATCAGTTGGTCGTTGGCCAATTTTGTTTATTGGCATATCAACCACAGTGGATTATTTAATGCCACAATCTAAATAATTTGAATGTAATTGTATGCCTTCAACTACAGATAAAATGTATTGCAAGTCATCTTTATTTAAAAATGTATTGTTAGTCTTTCTTTTCTTTTTTTTTTTCCTTCCCCCCCTTTCACTCCCCCTTTTCCCCTTCCCCCTTTCCCCTTTTTTTTTTTTTTTTTTCTTTTAATTTTTTTTTTTTTTTTTGTTTTTTTTATCTAAAAAATGTGTTGCTGATATTTTTACTATAAAAATGTATTTTTATACTTTTATAGTATTTTGTTTTGAGGTTCACTATTTGCCCATAGCAGGGACCCTAACAGGTGCTACCACACCAGGTCAGGGTAAACCTGGGAACAACAGCAATTATGAGGGGCTTTTACACTCCTTGAAATCTCCAGTCTGCTACCAGATGTAATTTATCGTCATACCCAGGACTATAAACATTGTTATAATTGTTATATTCCGTGCTAAGGGAATAAACACATAACACCAGGTGGATAATAGAAGAAAGGTTTATTGTACACAACAAATACAATATGAAATACAGTACAGTTATACCTACAGGTCAATCTAGTAGTGAGTGCCACTAATTGGAAGGTCGGGCGTGCTCGCATTGTCTCGCTCTCACCTTCCTGTGTCTGTCCTCTTGTAGACAGTAGACTTTATAGGTACTTACTACCTATAGTGTAATCATTCATGGGGGTGACTGGTTATTCCATTACGTCAATAATTAAGGATGCTAAATTTAAAAATTACTGGCACCTGACATGTCTAGATACACAGCTCAGCTGATTCATTTTCAACACTTGTGTTATTATTGCAGCTGTTTTTAAATATCCAACACTGAAGAATAGGTTTGTTAAAAAAGGTGAAGTGTTGTAAGAACCTGAATGCAAAAAACAACACTCAAAAGGAAATAGTCCATTATTTATCTTTGGTAATGGCAAGGTATAATATATGTGCTAACTACTCAGTATCTTTGCCATTCTTTGCTTGGATTATAAAAAATATATAAAATTACCCTGAACCTGGCTTCTCAGGATGATTTTATTTTATATTAAGAAAAGTATTGCCAGATATATTCTTTGAAACATGTGTTGAGGGAAATAGCCAATTTTTGTTTCTCCTCACCTTAAACTGGATCTTGTGTTATATTTTGCCCTCACTGAATGCAGATCTCCATAGCACAGCTAATATTGAAATCATGTGACCCACTCTATGACCCAAACTGTGTGTGGTGAAATGTCTGTTTGTCCTGATTTAAAAAAATAAAAATAAAAAATAAATCTTGTGTCTCTGCGGACAGAATTTCTACAGCATTGAATTTCATATTTTCTTCCATTTGGAATATACTTGACTTGATCATGGAATTTTGTGGTAAAGTTTGTAATTAATTGTATATTATATTGCAAAATGGCAATTCTTATACTAAAATTCTGTCCACTATATTAGTAACATTGAGCAAGTAACATATCATTAAATTAATATCTATTATAATTCTGCTTGACCGTCCCTTAGTTAGTTTGCACAACTGTTACACACTGCCAATACCTCATAAATAATGGCCTATTCCACTATATTAGTAATAACTAGTATAGAACAAATAATAAAAAAGTGCTGAGAGAAATAAGCTGTTTTTGTCTCTACACATTGTAAATTTAATTAGTAGTACCTGTGAAAATTTCAGTTTTCTATTTTGATTTTCTGATAAATTATAATTCCTAATTTAATAAATGAATACACTTCTTGCAAGCTCTACAACTTTAAAATACCCACAGAAATTATCCTTTTGTATTGTCAAATATTTGAGATTAACAACTTCAACAAAATATTACAATAAGAATAAGTATGAATGTAGGTCATCTGGAAGTCACAGGGTACAAATGAAAAGACTTGAAATTTACAATGTTTTTCAATTGCACTTAAGACATTAAAAGCATGAGGGCATTATTACCACCACTGTGTTCCATTTCTATGTTTCTTTCAAAACAAATATATTTCTGAAATATCTTTTCTTACAACTTTCCACGCAATAAAAAAAATAATGGTCCATTAATTATCTGAGGTAATGGCAGGGCATAGTGTATGTGCTAACTAAGAAACAAGAGAATTGTAATGATTTTGTGCTGGATTTTTCTCCCATTGAAGTAGATCATCATAACACTGCCGTGTACACATTAATAACTGCTACACGATACAGACCTCTTTGAAGAGGTGAAGGAAACTGCTAAATAACTGTTATTGTCCTGAGATCTGCCATAAGCAGGGATTTACTCAAGTTAATCCTCTGATGACAGAGGATGGAAAATGCTCGTATGGATTATCATATTTCTTAAAATTAAAAAAAATAATAATTCTTTTTTAACAAATTTTATGATTTCTGAAGAAATAATAAATTTATATTTTTAATCTGATATTTTTATTAATTCAAATGTTATTTTTAGAGGATACCCATATCTGAGTCCCAGAGATACTGAAGTATGAGTTTTTATGATCATTTTTTTTTTTTTTTGTTGAACAGATTAAAAAATCATGCATTTTCAATGACTGGTTGCACTATACACAGGCAATATTTTTTTTTTATTCTGGAGTTTAAAATTCATGCAAAAAAAAAAAAAATTCAGGAATTACACTATACATGAAATTGACTTTATATACATGGTAGATGCTCTGATAATTATATTTAGATTCCCACTAATTCTAAAAAAAGGTTTTTAGGCAGAACATATAAATATATATAGTTTTGTGACACTTTTGTAAACATAACAGATTTTACTGTTGTAAAGTTACAATCCTGGAACCATACTATTGGGCTGGAAAATCTATTAGTGCCACAATTAGCACGAAATCCTACCCAGTGTTAAACCTGGGCAAGACTTGCACCAGTCAGTATTCTAGTGTACCAAATATTTTCATAAATCTTCTCACTTCTGGAACTCTCTTCTGGCTTTTTTTGCTTTCCAGTGAACTTTGATCTTCAAAAATTTAATGCAATATCAATCATTATCTTCAGTTTTAATTCCTGTTCTTGTATTGTTCTTGTACCTTAAGTGTTTTTTCCCTCATATTTTCTCATACTCTAACTCCTTACATCTCAGCGGCTTTATTGCCTTTCTTGGGGTGAAATGATTAAAAAGGAAAATCACTCAATTAGCAGAGCTTGAAAGCCAGACAAGGAAAAGACAAGTACACTGCAAAGGCAGCAAAGTACAATTATAAAACACTAATTTCATGCATTTGCCGAAATATCTTATTTTTATGTGCCATATCATTGCAGAACATGGGCGATCATGGCTCTCCACAACTTCTTTTCCTTTGTAGATCTTAGCAATATTTGTCATTTTACCATCTGTCTCATTCTTTGTTCTGTTATCCATTTACATAAGAGGTTTCTTACTGTTTCCTTGTTGCTCTCAATAGGCCTTTTGAGTGTCCAATCTTTCAATTCTTCTTTCCTCAAAAGTTTTGTCCAGAAAGTTTTGATTCTCTTCTTGATCCTAAGTACAAGTTTACTTTTTGCTACCATTTTCCTTAAAACTTCTTCATCACTCATGTGTTCCATGGATCTGCTTACCAATAGTACAAGTTTTTTTGTTTTTTTTTAATTTTATTAGTTTCTGCTGCAGCAGTCTGATTATTTCTTTCAATTTCCCTTCCCCCACCCCTGGCACTGTGCTTATTTGGTATGGCGCTCTTATTATTTTCCAAATAATTTTCTGTGCTATGCAACTATTTCGTTCCAAGAATCATGACCTGCCAGAAAATGACACTTTTATTTAATGTTAGAAGTTTAAAAATCACCAGCACCATGATGATTCTAGATGGTACTTATATTTAATACAAAGAATATATATATATATATATATATATATATATATATATATATATATATATATATATATATATATATATGGGCATGTGTCTGAGTGGTTAGAACATTCACATTCTGACCATCAGACCCAGGTTCAAATTTCACCATGGTCGATTTGACAGGAAGGTGACTTCCTGATGTTATCAGACTGGAGGGTTCAATCCCAGTGTGCGGTACCTTTTGGAAAGTGCCTGAAAATCATACCATGGACTGACCCAAGCCTTGTGAGTGAAATTGGGTAGACAGAACCCTTGAGTGCTGTCGATAGCTGTGCTAGCACAAAGTCACAAGTCATTGTGGCTGAGGGCCTGAGCAAATTGTCGATCATGCTAGCTAACATGTTCTTTCCCAGAAACTAAGGTCTGCTCAGCATTGTTGAAATATAAACCACAGGTGGGCTCTGTGGTTGTTGATTGGCTAGCTGTCCTAGTAGATGGTTATCCTTGAATACCTGTTGCCAGCTATACATACATACATATTATAATAATATTTTTATTATAAAATATTATTGTAATATTTTGCTCTACATTGTATTGAGCATTTTTAAAATGAAGTAAATGCTAAGAATGGTGGATTCTAGATCTGTCTGTTCTTTTCCTTTATTTGGGTATATATATATATATATATATATATATAATTTTTTATTTATTCACTTTTTTACAATTATGTTCACACTGTACAAGGCCCACTCAAAGTATGGGGTTACAGAGTATGATTTGATTGGTTTGTTTTCTATGGCTTATCAACACTTTGCAGGTTATTTAAAGGCAGAAAATAATGTAGGTTGTAAGATTTTTTGATAATAATGGTTTAATGGTACAAGTCTCAGCTGAGGAGAGAAGGGGTGGATTCATATAATTTCCCAAGGTTATTTGTATGTAGGTGAATATAACTAACCCAACCGGAATTGGAACTCTACTCTCTGTGTAACAATTCTTAGCCATTATCCATTACACCACATGCACATGCAATCTTATGGCACCTAGGGCTTATGATGTTGAAACACTGGTTCTTGTTCGATAGCTGAAGTTAAGCAATGCTGAACCAGGACAGTACCTATATGGGTGACCGCTGGTGACTACCAGGTGCTGTAAGCTTGGATGTGCAGGTGGTGTAATGGATAAAGGCTTGGAATGAGAAGTTGGAGATCCGAATTCAAATTTCAGTCAGGTTCATTATATTCACTTATGTGCACATACCGTTGGGAAAGGTATGAATCCACCTCTTTGCCTCCCAACTATGGGTTAAATAGTAAGACTTGTATCAGAAAATCATTATCTCCAAAACATTCTAACAACACAAAAATATGTTTCAGCTTTAAATAACCTCAAAGGTTGATAAGCCATAAAAACAAATCAATCAATCAATCAATCCTATATCACCTGGGTACTGACTGCACTTGACATTGTTTAATTTCTGTGATCATATGGGAATCAGTGTTTTAATGTGATGTGGCTGTAACCCCTACAGAAGAGATGCATGGTTTATAGTGATATGTGGGGAAGATAAGAGTTAACCCTAGACTTGAACAGGTTAAGATTGTAGTGACAAGGGGAGCATCCTCTTGGGAGTTGGTTCCACAAGGTAACGGCTTGTGGGAGAATCTGCCTGAGTGGAATATTTAACTATGCATAACTTTATATTGCTATGTAGCCACTACTTAAGCAGACCAATTCACTCATAAAAAAGATAGAGAAATAATTTTTATAGATTAGGATTCTTTAAATCTGTGGCACATGTCAGTATAAAAGAATATTGATTGGTTATCATTTTAGGTGGGGGTCCTGTTCATAATATTAATACAATGTAAAATCAATCCCTGGAAATTAAATATTTACACTATTTACATTGTTTGTACTGTTGTCCTCATTTTTATTGTCATATTCTTGATGTTTCAGCCATTGTACACTCTGGCCTTCTTCAGGTGGTATATATTGGAATTTCAAACCAAACCCTTTATTTCATCCACTGGGGTAGATTGTTCTAGTTCCACATGCCGTGCATTTTCTGGATATCTAAAATGGATAGCACATGTAATGAGGGGGGAAAATATTGATATAATCAAGATATTGAATTTTCATGCTACCTTAAACAAAAGGTTAGGAATGAAACTCCCATCAATACTAGAAATAGTGATAAACTTGAAAAGTATATTTTCCTAAAAACAGTGAAAAAATGTTTTAAGAGAAAGATTTCATAAATTCCAACAACCAAAAGTAATGCTAACTGTTCAGCCAGTGATATTGAATGTTTCCTGTATGGAAACACCTAATCTCACAATTATCAATATTTATACTTTGTCTCATGACCAGTCTTATTAGCATATGAGCCCCAGATAAAACCAGGATTTGAATCGGTGAATTTCAAGGCAGGTAGGCCTCCTTACCAAGAAGATTGGTGTAGCACAACGCTTTTTTTTTTTTTTTTGCATTTGACTTTATGCCAAACTAGGCTAAACTTAGTAAACTAAGGCAACTGCTACTGATAATAATTTCTATTATTACTGCTACTGGCTCAGTTATATTGACATTGTTTTGAAATTATTTTTATAAAAAGCAAAATATAAAGTTATAGAAAATCATTATAAAAATAAATTTCAATGGATGATTTTTTTTTTCCCCCATATTTGACATTGTGTCAACAAAGCTAAGCTTGGTAAATTTTGCCAACTGCTGCTGATAAGATCACTACTACTACTATTAATACTGCTGATAAGATCACTACTACTAACACTACTATTACTACTACTATTTTAGGTACCTCCACTATTTCGGTGTAAATTTTCGATACCTAAAGTTTAAAATGAATTTTTAAAAATGTTAAAACATTCTTCAAGATTTCATTTTAGCTTTAATTGAAAGTTAAATGATTAAATTTATTATTTTCAGTAAGTAAAATATTCTGGTTTATTTCAGATAAGAATTACATAGATGGAATGTCAAATTTAATTTTGATTTCTTAAATTTTTCTTAAGTGGCCATTTTCTTAATTTTAAGAAATTTGTAAACAAAACAAATTTATCGATTTTTAAAATTCTTCCCCAAAAAATATGTATTTCTGACATGTTATTTTAGTTAAATTAGAAAATTTAAAGTTAAATTAATCTGATTTGAAATAAATATTACTTATAGCATAAAAAAGTAATATACAACCATTTATTTAATGATTGGACCTGCTTATCTTAGTTATCTGAGGCAATAATGGATGACCGATTGAGTGACGAAGCAATGACAGCTAGTATGACTGGCTAGAATTGATATAAAACTTACGAAATCTAAGTGAACACATATTTTTTTGGTTTTTAACTACCTAGTAATTTTTATAATTGAACATATTTTCTGCAATTATCTAATAATTTATTGATTTTTATTCACCTTACGAAGATGCTTTACGCAAAAATAAAAAAAATTTAAAATACTATAAAATTTTCTTAAATTAATTTCTCTGTAAAGAGACAAAACTCTTAGATCACATGACCATTTCATAATAATATCACGTTTAGACTTTCATAGATGAAAATAGTGAACAAATTAAGTAAAAAAAAAATAGGAAATAAAAAATTATTTTAAAAATAGAATAGTGTAACTAAGTTTATTAATCATTTCAATTTTGGATTTGTAAATTTTGTTTCCACTTATTTACTATATCCCATCGAGGAAATAGCCCAATACAGAATTTTACACAATTTTAAACTATTATAAATTATTATAATTAAAATTTAAAAAAAAAAAAAAATTCTTGTAAAAATTCATTATTCATCAGAAAAATTATTTCTTCAGACAATAATGTCCTTATTATAACTTATTTACAAAAGCAATAAAAAGCTTTTCTAATTAAATAATGTCATAGTTTTATTGCATTCGTTATTTGTCAATTCAAAGCAGATTTTCAGTTAGAATAGTGCAAGTTTGAAAAAAAAAAAAAAAAAAAAATTAGGTGATTTAGATTCTCCAAGGCATCCTACTTTTAATGAATAAAAAAATTTCAGGAAATAGAAAGGGTTTTTTGTGAAATTTCATGAAATTAAGTGGGGGGGGGGAACATAGCTAAAGAAATTTTTTTACTAAAAATTTTCTTAAAAAAAAAAAATTCAAAAATAATTTCATTCATTTGTGAATAAGTCCTGAAAATTTCATTAAAATCAGACAATTATTTGATTTTTACAAGAATTTCCAAATCAATGTTTTCAACGGAAAAAAGCCCTAAAAAATCAATGTTATTATAATGCCACCATGATGACGTTAACAAAACAAGATTTTAACTAAAATTTCGAATGTTTTAGAAGGAATTAAAAAAATTTTTAAAAATAATTAAAAAATACTTTAGTCTTTCATCTTAATAACATATTTTGACAATAATACTTTATTTTTAAGTTTGTGGCCTTTTTTATAACGCTATGCCGTTTTCCCATGAAAAAGTGGAGGTACCTAAATGTCATATTCTTACAAAATTATTTCAAACAAAAAAAAAAAAATGATAAAAAAAATTTATTGTTAGAAAAATAAATTTTATTCAATATGTGCTTTCTGGGTAATAGTTATAACATATTATTTATCGAGATATAAATTCATGATTTTTTTTTTTTTTGTGGGTTCTATGCTAGTAATATCATAGATACTTCTCAAGTAGAGAAAGATTTTTTTATTAATTTTTTGTAGTTTTTGTTAGTTTTTTTAATTTTTATAGTTTAATTTAGTTTAATTAGTGTTTTTTAATACTTTTAGTTTTTGTAAATTTTTTTGGTGTTTTTTTTTTTTAAATTTTTAGTGTTTTTTAAAAAAAAATTTAGTGTTTATTTTATTTCTTTAGTATTTAAAAAAAATTTTTTTTGTGTTTTTTGTGTATTTTAAAATTTTTTTATGTTTTTTATGTTATGGTTTTTTTTTTTTAATGTTTTTTTATTTTTTTTATTATTGTTTTTTAATTTTTTTTTATTATTATTTTTTATTTTTTTTTTTAATTTTCAAGAGGGATTTTGTTGAGTGTGAGTCAGAATTCTCTTTTGACACTCTCTGAACTCTTCATGGCTGTTCTGGAAGCGCTAATTTTTTTTTTTTTTTTTTTTTTTTTTTTTAACCATATCTGTAAGTATTAATTTTCTAAGAAAAAAATAAATCCCCAACGGTCCCATAAGAACTGAAAAAAATAATAAAAAATTCCTCATTTTAATTACAGACACTGTTTCATGTTTCTTGAGAATTGGTTTTACTTACTACCAAACCTAATACACTTTTTTGCAACTTGGTAACTTGGGGCCCCATGCTGTTGGATAATGGTTAGCAAACTAGCTTCACAGACCATATGATCCTTACTGGGTGCTCTAAACTTTGCATCTTTGTACCACACAGCATATTAAATACTTATATATATTTTTATTTCAGTGATCAGTGAGAATGTTTGGTTACTACCATATTAAATCAGATTTCTGTATTTTTGTTTTCTCTTTTTTCTGTCTTGAAAAGATTTTCCCATGACAAATGTTCTGACTAGGTACATTCTTTAGTTCCACCAGTTCAGACCTTCACAGCTAGGACCCACTATGCCAGATACACTGTGATAAATTATCCCCATTCCCATTGTATTTCTTTAATAAGAAGTAAATTTAATTCTGACATCTTACAAAAAACTGCTACTTTGTGGAACAGCCTCCAATGAGGATGCTTCCCCCAATCTTAACCTCTTCAGGTCTAGGCTTAACTATTGTCTTTCATACATATCCTCATGATCTGCACTTCTTAGCCCACCTCTTGTATTCATACAACACTCTTATTCAGTAAGCCTCTACCTTGAATGGCTCTTGGTCCTTTTATTGGACATATAGTGTTAAAAAAAAAGGGAAGAGAGATAATCAGGGCTTGAAAATTTTAGCAATGTCGCTGCTTGAAGTGCTTTGCCTGTGGTATTTCTTAGAGTGTAGCAAACACTGCGAAATAGTCTCTATTCTTGTTTGTTTTTATGAACTCTGTTTATATTACAAATGCACACAAATCCACCATTTTGAGTATCTCCAGAACTGTTTGTGTGGTCTTTGTCTTAATCTTCAGGAAATTTTTTTTTTTTTTTTTTTTTTTAATGAATATCAAAGGTAGTTATCATAACACTCTCTAGGAAGGCCATTTTTTCTATTTTGTTTTCGTTATGTGTAATGTTATCAGGGAGGCATGGTGGAGTAATGGATAGCTGCTTGGATTGAGGAATCGGAGAGCAAATTCCAGTTGAATCCATTACATTCATTTATGTGTTAATATCCTTGAGAAATGTATGAATCCTCTTCTCCTCCCCCCAGCTATGGGTAAATAGCAGGACAGGTCAGGTTCTATAGCCTTGGATGGCAAATGGTCTACTACAAAAAGAAATGGCAACCTACTGTGAGTGGGCGGGGGGAAATATACCTTATCAGTCATGTGTCAAAAGATATATGATCACCTAAGCATGTATCATGCATGGAACATAACTGACTGACTGAATGTTATCATTGGAGAGATTAATAAAAACACAAGACTAAATTTGTCGTACCGGTGTATTTGCAAAAATTAGATAGGTACTACCATTGATGGTGTTGGCATGTTACTTAGTCCACTAGCTTATAAAATGCTCATGACTACTGAAAAAATTGAACCCAGTCATTATAGCTTAGCTTCAATGACAATCCTATAACAACCATCATTTCTTACTAATCACTAACAAATTCTAGCGACGATGAAGAGGTGACACATTTCTATCAATGTCTCTTTTCTCTCATCAGACTAATCCCAAATCATAACTTAACCCTTTTCATGGCAAAGCAAAACTTAGTTGCTGTTATGAACAGCAATTGTTTCACTTTGTTGTTGTATTGTGACTAAATCTTTCATACATAAAATTATTGTTTATTCACCCGAGGACTTTGTCAACTAATATTGACAAGTGGCATTGAGTCTTCTCCTCCTTGTCAGAGACTCTTTTCCCTTCTTGGCTTGGGTGCTTGTATATCTTCTCCCATCATCCACTGATCTCACATGTGCACATCCTAAGTGCAACTACGCTGCCCACCTGTTCACATGTCGATGGCAGTCATTAACAGTCTTATGAATCTGGTGGTGAGGAAGTTACCTTCTAGGTCAACCCACTGATGTACCTTGCTTCTCTAATGCTCTGGTGTGATACTGAGTGTAAAGTCTATTTTGGTATCTCTTAGGGTGAGCTCAGTACATATTGGGGTCACCCCAGATCAACTCCTCTTAGTGAGATTAAATTCAGTTCAAACATCTGGTACTTCCTGGCATGAATCATATACTACACTATTCTTAAAATATATATACATACACACAAAATTTAATGTTTACCATAGTATAACACAAGGCCAAATGAGGTTAGAGAGATTGATTTATGTTGAGCTTTCAAATTGTGTTTGGAGTTGCTCACTTGGAAAATCCTAATTCAAAATACTGAGGCTCAGATACAGATCACATGTGCTGGTGGAAAAAAAAAACACAGCTATTAAAGTCACTCGGCAGGCTGAGTGTTTATCTGCGTATGTGAGTTGATGGGCCAGTATGTTTGTATGACAGTATATGCACTTTTATTCAATTAGGCATTTGACACCCACCCCCACACTCCTCATCATCACTTGGAGAAAAGATTACTTACCATTTTCTCTTTCTTCAGTTACCAATTCCTTGAGAAATTCCAGTCTTTTTATTTATTCAGTTTCACATTTTTGGCTTGAGAAAATAAATTCAGTTTTTGGGATCCTAATTTCTAAATGTGGAAAAGAAATTTTGATGAAAGATTGTTGTGGCATGTTATCAGTGTTACAGAATTTCACTTATCTTATTGGCTTAAAAACATCTTTCAGTTAATCAGAATTAAGTTTTAGTTTCAAACTTTTCTTATATTATCAGAAACAGGATGGAATATTTTTAGAAAAGTGTGCCACCTTTGTAAACAACTAAAGTGTGGCTAGTTTTCTGGATTTTATCAAGCAGGCTTATTTACATTTGGACTTATCCTTATCTTTGTTATTATTGCAATGTTTTAACCCTTATGCCCATGGTGTTATTTGGGTGTCTATTAGTCTGGGTTGCCTTCAGAGAATAACAAAATAAACCCTTTATTTAATTGTGGCATCCGAAGAAGAAAAACAAGTTGTACCTCAGAGAAGAATTTGTGGTCTTTGTGCTGTCAAAAAAGAAAATTAGAATCCAAATTGGGGCGGATTTAGTAGGCTCCAAAATATGGTAATTTTTTGTGCTTCCCTACTAGTCTTGTCCAATCAAAAACTTTCTTACCCTATTAAAAGAACGCTACTTTGAACCACAAGATTGTTTGAATCCTTGCGGGTGAAGAGATAGTTGTGTGTTGCAAGTTATGATGTGAATTTTTATACTTTTGATTTATGTACCCAGATATTTTCTGACATTGGACTAGACTTTTTTGATCTGAACCTTCGTATTGCTATTTACCATTAATCTACAGAAGTTGAATGTTTTTGTTCTACTGTCCATGTCTGGGGATATCTTGTCTTGTTCTTTTTTTTTTTTAGTACTGCTCAGTTACTGCTTGCCATGTTTCTACTTAGTCTGTACTGCCCAGCTCAGGAATTGAACTCATAATTACTATGTTACCAAATTCACAAAATACTGCTTTAATTCACTAGGCTTTTGTCCTATGGACCCTGTGGAAACAGTGCACAGAATAACAAGGCAATGCTAAAAGGATAATTAAGCAGATATCCCTAGATATGGACAGCGGAATGAAGACAGTTTACCTCTGTAGTTTGAACAAAAGTTTCAGTTCAAAATTCCCTTAAGGTGACCAACATTGACTGACATCTAAAGAAGGCCAGCTGAAACATGATAGTAACAAAGATGAGGCTGTTAGTCCAATTGTTAATATGAATTATGAAAAAAGGATTTGCTTCACAAGGAAGGACAAGGTTGACATAAGAATTTTTATTTGTACGTGTCTGTTTGCAGAGCATAAGCAATTGTTATATTACTATATGCTATAATTTATGTTACTATATACTTAGATTTTATAATACTGTGCTATTATTATGTTACTATGTATTTAAATTTTATAATAATGTGCTATTATTATGTTACTATATACCTAGATTTTATAATGCTATTTTATTATGTTACTATATACTTAGATTTTATAATGCTATTTTATTATGTTACTATATACTTAGATTTTATAATGCTATTTTATTATGTTACTATATACTTAGATTTTATAATGCTATTTTATTATGTTACTATATACTTAGATTTTATAATGCTATGCTACTATAAGGTTTTCTTAATTCCAATCCTTTTATTTTTTTTTTCTCTCTCCTTAATAGTGTCTTTTTTTTATTTGTCTTATATCTTAGTGGCTTTATTACCTTGCTTGGAGTCAAATAATTTTTAAAGAATTACTTTTATTACTGTAAATTTACATTTTATAATACTATTACTTATATTTCATTGTTTATTTTCACCCTCATTGAAAGGCAGATCTCCATAGCAGCAATTTCTGCACTAATAAATGTAATACTATATACATCTCCATGGAGAGGAGATGTCACTGCTAAATGACCATCATTGCCCTGAGATCTACCATGAAAGGAATTATTGAACATCTCATTCTGATGACAGAATTCTATGTTGAGTAATAGCTGTATGGATTTCTTAAATAAAAAGCTTTATTCTTTTTTCATGAATTCCATGGTAATAATTATAACAATTACTATTTTATATACATATATCGTATGCTTAACACCTCGGTATCACTAGGAAAAGTCTTTGGACAGAACCTAGAAATGTAGACAGTTTTGTGACACTTTTGTAAATATATGGATTTTACTGTTGCAAGTTACAACAACCCTGGGATCATTCTATTGGACTGAGAAATCTATTAATGTCACAATTAATGATATCTTTGTAGAATATAAATTACTATTCTATTACTTAGTACCCCTAGTCATTTGTGGCCTAAATCATAAAATATATATAAAATTCCTCCAGATTTGGCTTCTCAGGATGAATCTCTTTTATGCTAAAAAGTGTATTATCAGAGATATTCTTTGAGTCCTTGAGGCAAGTGCTGAGGGGGGAAAAATTTTTTTTTTTGCCAATGCTCATATTTAAATTCAATTCGTTGTACCCATGAAAATTTTAGTTTTCTATTTGGATTTTCTGATGAATCATAAATCCTAATTTGATGGATGAATAAGCTTCCTTGCAAGTTCCACAACTTTATGGAAATTCTCCAGTTGCCTCCTTAAATATTTGAGTTTAACAACTTCAACAAAATATTGCAATAACAATCATATATATTAATGCAGATCATCAAGAAGTAAGAGGGTACAAATGAAAAAAATTAAAAATTTACAAGTTTTTTTCAATTTCACTGAAGAAAAGCATGTGAGCATTATTACCTCAGTTCACCTTCTTTCTTTCTCTCAAACCAAATATCGTTTCTGATATATCTTTTTCTTCCATCTTTCCACACTATCATTCGGTTAACACTCCTCCCAGTTTTTTAAACAAGAGTAGAGGTTTATCACTTGTTTAGGATTGGGTTTCCAGTTCCTTCTAAAGTATTTTCCTTCTCTTACATATCTGGTGATCCCTTGCATCTTGGTGGCATTATCACCTTGCTTGGGGTGGTGGTACTTACTCTGTAACCCTCTACCACTTGGTCCTTATACAGGGTGAATATCATTGTATAATAAT
This sequence comes from Acanthosepion pharaonis, assembly GCA_903632075.3. Taxonomy (NCBI): domain Eukaryota; kingdom Metazoa; phylum Mollusca; class Cephalopoda; order Sepiida; family Sepiidae; genus Acanthosepion; species Acanthosepion pharaonis. The sequence continues at coordinate 980,175 of CAHIKZ030003216.1, forward strand.
AATAAAAAAAAATATATGCACACACAAAAAACAACAATCAAAATAAAAATAGTCCATTATTTATCTTTGATAATGGCAGGGTGTAATGTACATGCTAGCTACTTAGTACCCTAGTCAATCTTAGTTTGGGTCATAAAAATATATATAAAGTTACCCCAGACCTGGCTTCTCAGGATGAACATATATATTCATATTTTTATATTAAGAAGAGTATTGCCAGAGCTATTCTTTGAGGCAAGTGTTGAAGGAAAATAGACAATTTTTGTTTCTCTTCACCTTAAACTGGATCTTGTGTTATATTTTGCCCTCACTGAAGGCAGATCTCCATAGCATAGCTAATATTGGAATCATGTGACCCACTCTATGACCCAAACTGTGTGTGGTGAAATGTCTTTTTGTTCTCATTTAAAAGAAAAAAGAAAAAAAGGCTTGTGTCTCTACAGACAGAAAATTTCTATAGCATTGAATTTCATACTTTCTTCCATTTTTGGAATATACTTGACTTGGTCATGGAATTTTGTGGTAAAGTTTGTAATTCATACTATATTATGTTGCCAAATTGTAATTCTTATACTGAAGTTGTTTAAAAAAACTAAACTTTATTACTAACATTGAGCAAGTAACATTATTAATCTCTATTATAATTCTGCTTTATTAAGTAGTTCCTTAGTTTGCACAACCATTACTCTCTCTCAATACTGCATCAATAATAGATTATTCTGTTTTAATGTTGTGAGAAGACAGACATATCAAAGACACTACAGTGAGAAAATGTAAGATAGAAGTCTTTAACGTTTGTTCTAATGAAATAGAAAAAGTTGTCAATTTCAAATCTTTTCATTGGTTCACCCTTATTTATAAATAAATTTATTAATAAAAATTTTTGCAAGACAGGTTTTTGGCTGGTAATTTAATTAATTTAATAATTTGAACTTGTCTGCTGCTATGAAAGTTGGCCCATTGTGTCATTCTAGACAATTTTTCTTGCCAGAATCTATTTTTCATCTTTATAAGTCTACCATTTGTTCATGCATTGAATATTACTGCCACATCTGGTCTGGTGCTTATCTTATACATATAAAGATTCTTGACAAAATCCAAAGATAGAGCTGCAATGTTACTGGTTCTGACCTGGCACCTCGGCTTCAATCATTTTCCTACCACCACATAACATAACTTCACTGTCATTTTTTATAAATATTTTTTGGGTAATTTTTCTGTTAAGCTTTCCTCTTTGGTACCCTGATTCTCATAAATTTAAGTGCAGTACTAGATTAGCAGTTAGGTCTCATTTTACTATTGATATTGCTAGATGTAACTATCACCAGACTTATTCAACCTATTTCTGGTTTTATTCTGTTGTGGGCTTTAAGTTTTATTAAAAAGGCCCATCATTAACCCTTTGTGTTCCTGAACAATTTTAACCCTTCTGCCTGAGATCCCGAGTCAAAATTCGTAAATAATTGGTATGTAATGTTTCATGGCAGATATAAAAATAGTTACAAGTGTTTACCCGCTGTTCAACTGGTGGCTGGGCATTAGGTCATTTTTCTCTACCACTGGTAAATCGGTGGTCAGGGCTGAAAGGGTTAATTATTGGTTTCTTAAAAAAAAAAAGTCTTGTAAGTTGATAAAAATCTGATTGTTAAAAAATTTTCCCGCTTCTTCTGTCCTTTTTGTTTCCATTTTCTCTAAAACTTTGTCATTGCTCACATGTTTGGTCCATAATATTCTCAACATCCTTCTGTAGAACCTAATTTCTGTCGATTCATTTTTTTTTTTTTTTTCATCTTTGAGGAGAATGTCCAGTATTTACTGCCAATTTGGTGTTTTAGTTTTCTAAAAAAAATAATTCGGTATTATCGTTAAAAAAAAAAAATCAATATTAGGGGCTCCTAAAAATTTGGTATTAATGATTGATTTTGACCGATGACCAATTAATACCCACCAACCCAAAAAATGACAGTATGTACAAATGAATTAAGTCAGTATGGTTTAAATTGAACAGCCATGAGTTTTTTTTGAGGAGAGCTTTACTTTATTGACTCCCACCAACCTTTTCCTTTCTCTTTCAGATAACAAACACATGCCATTCATGCCACTTTCTTGAGTATGTTTTTTAGATGAAGTATTGTTATTATTAATTTTTTATGAGTTTATCTTTCATTTTATTTGAAATGTAAAAAAAAACTGGGGTCTTTTTACACTTTTATTTCCAGCCTCTTCTACCTACTCAATGATTTGTAATGTGTTGCATTTTTATCCGTAAAACAAATCCAGATAAATGAAGACAAAACACAATTGGGGGATATTATGAATGAATGAAACAGAAACAGATGTAGACGGAATAAAGGCCAAAAGATAAGACCAGTCCAGAGCAGATACATTCTTGGCAAGAGGACTAATTGGTCTGTATACAGAAAGTGCTAAATGTTACTAAATGTGACACTGACATTAGTTGTTATATTGTAAAGAGTGTTAAATGGTCCTCTTGTATAAAAGCTAATTTGTTAGGTTTTTGAGTTTCTAAATGTGTCTACTATTTAAGGGTTCATCCTACATAAAATGCTGTTGAAATGTTGCTAAGACATCCTCATTGATAGGTGATCTCATTTAAGGAACAATTTTACCATGTTGTTAGTTGAGAGCCTTCAGTTGCTAAGTGTTTCTCTTAAACAAGATACTTAATTGATATCCGATTGCTAAGTGTTTGTCGTGTGTGATACCTAATTGATATCCGATTGCTAAGTGTTTGTCGTGTGTGATACCTAATTGATATCCGATTGCTAAGTGTTTGTCGTGTGTGATACCTAATTGATATCCGATTGCTAAGTGTTTGTCGTGTGTGATACCTAATTGATATCCGATTAAGTGTTTGATATGTGATACCTAATTGATATCCGATTGCTAAGTGTTTGTCGTGTGTGATACCTAATTGATATCCGATTGCTAAGTGATTCTCACATATATAAGATGCCGAATTGATATCCAATTGCTAAGTGTTTTGTCGTGTGTGATACCTAATTGATAAGATGCTAATTGATATCCGATTGATTCTCACATATAAGATGCCCAATTGATATCCGATTGCTAAGTGCTCTTTGTATATAAGATGCCCAATGATATATTGCTATATATATATATATATGCCCAATTGATATATATAAGCATATATATATATGATATCTGATTATATGTTCCTCTTTTTTATATATATATATATATATATATATATAACTCTAGGCCCTCTTTCCTCATGTGTCCTTTCAGAATGTGAGTCGATGGCTCTCCACAACTTCCTGTCTTTTGTTGATCTAAGTAACTTTGACCTTTTACCATCTTTCTTTATCCTTGTTCTGCTAACCATTCATACAAACTTATTAAGTGAAATGAATAATAAAAAAAAGTAAATTACTTGCTAATTGGAGAGCTGAGTTCGAATTCCACCTGGGATCACTATATTCACTTATGTGCAAGTACCCTTGGGAATGATATGAATCCAAGTCCTACACTCAATCTATGGGTTAAATAGTAGGATTCATATCTGGAAGAATAATTCTCAAAAAATTGTAAATGCAATATTCACTTGCAAATAAAGAATTATTCTTACAAATCAAAAATGTTTGACTTTAAATAACCTTTAGAGTTGATAAGCTGTTAAAAAAAAAAAAAACAACAAAAAAACAAATCAATCAATTTGCCCCTGCTTCTTTTGCCTTCAATAAGTCCGGCGATTGTTAGATTCTTTAAGCCTTCTCAGGTAATGACAAGGGCCAAAATAAAGAATGACTACAAGGACCAATTTCGAAAAGTCTTTCTTTCAATAGACAATTTCCCTTAGCAAACATTTTGTGTAAAATTTATAATCAGTGTTCTTTGACATGTCTCTCTGTTTGAATTTTGTCCTGAGATTCCCACCCCTGTTCTTGATCTGATCCATCAAACTCCAGAATTTTTAGCATGAGGGTAATATTGTATATTTTACACATTTTTGCAGGCTAAAGAAAAGATTTGGTCTTATTAATGAATGAATAATATTGGAATGAATGAATGAATCTGTTTTATTTGGACATTTTTTGTAATCAACATATGATTCAGAACATGAGAGAAATGAGATAATCACAGTGAAACAATGTCATGCCTCCACTGAGAAATGATATGTAATGAGTAAAAATGTCAAACATTAGTAAATGTTCTGACAAATTAATTAATTAACTTTAAATGAGAAATACAGGCTATTCACTGTGATATTTCAAGTTGTTGTGGCAGGGAGGTGTGATTTTCATAGAAATACATAGATGAGGAGAAAAGTTCTCATTCCCAACCAAGAAGCCCTTTGCTAAAAAAAATCTGATATTTGGTCAGCTTTTGCGATATGGGTTAGGCTAAGAAGATTTTAACATCCATCTCTATATCTGAATGCGGAACCAACAAGTAGTGAAGTTAGTTCAAATATATAAACAATAACAAAGGTTGAGTTTTGCAAATAAAAAAAAAATGGAGGAAAAGTTGACTAGGATATTTCTTTTAATTTAAGGTAAGCAGTCTTTGTAATTATAATACTCAATATCAAAAGATAGAACATTAATAGTAAAAATGAAATTAAATGTTCACATATCTTGTCCCAACTCATAATTTTGTGGAGATTACAGCCACTTATAAGAGAACATGATTATAAAATTGAATTTATATAATTTATAAAATAAATTCAATTTTGCAATTAAGTTTCTGACAAGTGGACATAATCTCCACAAAACATTTTCTTAGTACAAAATAAGTGAACATTTAATTAAATTTAATACACACGTGTGTATGAATGAATGAATGTGTGTGTGTGTGTGTGTGTGTGTGTGTATATATATATATATATATATATATATATATATATATATATATATATGAGGGTCATTCAATAAAGGTGAATTTTTTATATATATATATTTTTTTTTTTCTGCTGAAGAACCAGAAGGGTTAGAAAAACTAATGACTAAAAATGCCAAAACTGCTAGAGTGCAACTCCACAAAAAGAACAAAACAAAGCTGGAAATGGTTTAACTACGCCAAACCATAAAACAAATGAGTGACAATCAAAACAACAAACTGAGACAAATACTCAACAAACAATGCAGCCACAAGTGGAAATATGTTGGAAGGCCAAATCTAATAGAACACTTATTGGATATAAAGCTTTTCAACACAGAACAAGAAGCCCTCAGCTTCAGTTTAAAATTTGCCACTAGAATCCACTAAGGAGACATAGTAGACACTATAGTAAAAAAATCATTAGCAAATTGGCTCCATCAAAGGTTTCATTCAAGGCATAATCATTGCTACTATAGAAACCAACAACGAAAATACAATGTCATAGAGACACCTAAATGCACTAAAGAACCTAGCAAGAAATAAGGAAATCCACATCACTCCCTATGAAGGAGGGTTGATTGAACAAGAATACATACATAGAAAAATTAACTCACTACTCAATGATACCAACACATACAAAAAAATAAATGATCAAAATATAACTACTGTAGATACCTCCACTATTTTGCTATAAATGTCAATACCTAAGATTTAAAATAAATGAGTTTTAAAAATCTCTCAAAAATAAAATATATATTTGTGAAACTTAGCTGATTTAAAGTCTAATTAAACTGAATTGAAAATATTACATTAAGTTTAAAATAACAAAAATGGATTTTTAAAACAGTGTGATGAAGTGCTTATCGACACCGTGTAAAACACTTGATGTGGTATTGACAGGTTCATTGTTGTTGTATGGTGACTTTATCTGTTAAAACATAATTTAAGAAAATAACGGGTAGTCGCCTTTTTTATATAATTTTTAAGTACTCTGTAATCTTAAAAATGTTGTAAGATGTTCTCCGTAGTCTCATTTTAAGAACGTTGAATTTAAATTTACTATAGTCATTGTTCTTATTTTCTGATTATGTTGTGTATGGTCGATCATACTTTCAAACGAGGGATTGTTATGTATCCATAAATTTTTTTTAAATTTTAAAACATTGGGGTGCAATGACTTTTAATGTGCTTTTCAATTTTTGATTCATAAATGTAATTTTCACTTAATAACAATATTAACTAAACACCTTGAAGTAATGCAGAATTTTAAATGATTTAAATTACTAATTAAAAATTTTAAAAATGTAAACAATTCTTGTAAAACTTATTCATAAAAAAAAATGTTTTTTCTTAAGACAATAATGTCCTTAGTCCTTAATAAACCTTATTTATAAAAGCAATTAAAAGCTTTTCTAATTAAATAATATAATTTTATTGCATTTTTATTTTATGATTAAGAGCAAATTTTTGGTGGCTGGGGGTCCTGTTTAAAAAAAAAAAAAAAAAAATTGATTTAAATGATTTAAATTCTCCAAAGAGTCCTGCTTTTAACTAATAAAACAACTTTTCTTCTTGAAATTTAATGAAATTAAGTGGTGGGTAACATCTGTAAAAAAAAAAAAAAAAAAAAATTAACAAGATTTTCTAAAACAAAAGATTTAAAAAATAATTGCATTCATTTGTGAAAAAGTCCTGAAAATTTCAATAAGATCCAACAATTATTTGATTTGTTTTCAAGAACTTCCAAATCTTTTTGACCTGTTATTTCAGTAAAAGTGGAGGTACCTAAACTACTGAAACATGAAAACACCAAGGAAATCAGGAAACTAATTAAAAATGGAAACAAATCTTGGTATAGACTCGTACAATATACCTAGAACACCCAAACTTTATGGTCTCCCTAAAACTCACAAAACAGTTATGGTAGACATATCTGACAAACGCATGGCCAGTCTAGATTTAAAATCCCTTTATATCAACGTCCCAGTTGAAAAATATCTAAATCTCCTAAAAAAAAAAAATCACAAAGATAAAGCTCTCTCTACGAACAGTTAAAATGATAAAAATCTGTTCTCTTATCACCAATCAATGCTATTTCACATTTAAAAATTATTTTTACAAACAAAAATTTGGATTACTGGTTGGATTGCCTCTCAGAGTGATGGTGTATATCTTAGAATCTGCTCCTTTCCAAAATATTTTACCTAAGCAATTAACATACTTCCATTATATTGATGATGTTCTACTTATATACACTACTGATACTGATTTACCTGACCTCAATTAAACAAAGTTGAACACACAATAGAATTTACGTATGAAATGGAAGAACACAATTCCTTAACTTTCCTTGATATCAAGCTACACTGCATTAACAACAGTTTAAAACTTGGTGTCCACCAGAAATCAAGCATCAGAAATGCCCAAATAAATTTCTATTCCCATCATGACAACAAAATAAAATCCGGCATGAACATCGGATTCTACTTAGTACTTGGAATATGCAGCTTGCATTATTTACACAAAGAAGAGAAATATTGAAAATATTTTCAAACATCTCCAGTACTCTAATCATTTTATATTCAATGTGAAACAAAAGGCCCATAAAATATTCCAAAACAAAGAAATGGCCCCCTCCTGGAAAACCCAATGAATCAAAAAAAAATATATTATCCTACTAACTCACTCTATTATATCTACAATCAAAAAGAATCTATCTAAACTCAACATAAAATTTGTTACTGCTGTATCCAAAACAATAAAAGACTTAATCAATACTAAACAAAAAAAATAAATAAGCTAAAACCTGAAGGAGAAATTTACTCTATAGCCTGTAATAATTGTCACAAAAATACATAGGAGAAACCTCAAGAAATCTAAGTAAAGGATTATATTAACACAAAAAGGACATTTTACAAAACATACGTCAAATGCATTGGTTGCCTACCATAATAAGACTGATCACAATTGTGATATAAAAAAAATGCTACTCTGAGTAGTACTTTGATAGCAAGGTCATATACAGTAAATTTGTGCCCTGGTTCTTACAGCATATCACCATTCCTGAGAGATCTTCTATTATCACAGTGTGGGAGAAAAAGACTCTAAAAATTTAGCTAGATACAAAAAAAATTCTAAAATCCCAGCACCCCTTGTTTGTACACATGTGTAGTCATAGTCATACTAGCATAACAAATTTAGTCTGAAGTCCTGAAGGACGAAATGCATCACAAGTAAACTTTTCCACTTTGTCATACATTTTCTCCAATATTGTTTATATATATATATATATATATATATATATATATATATATGCTATACTGTTCTAGTTCCACATGCCATATATAATTATCTCCTGTTAATTCACCTCTCCAACTTCTCCACTGCATTAACTAGGTATTGAACACACACTCTTTGGGTCCTGTCACTGGATTATAAACTTAATGTTGAAACATTGTGATAAATATGGCAACATCTCTGATCATTTATTTAGTAATTTGTGTTGGTCAGGGAAGGTGATTATAGCTATTTTGTCCTGCAGAATGAGTTTTTGGATTAACTGTTGTAGGATTATGCTGTTTTCCTTATTTTCTATGATATTTTTGGTGTATTTGGTTTTTAATTTCCCATATGTTTATAGAAAGGGTTGTGCTATTTGTTTTTTTACTATTTGTAAAGGATGTTTTGTGTGCAGTTTATTTGTTTCCAGGGTCCTTCAGTTACTCCAACATATATTTTTCTTCATTATCTGCTGCTCAGAACTTATCTCAAAATGCAGACACAAGAACAATTTTTTCCTGTTATTGAAAAAATCAAAAACTAAAAAAAAATACCTTGTAAAATATCACCATGAAAAATGCACATTATATACAATGCAGATAATGCAACATACTTTAGACAAAGCCAATTAAACTAAACGAATAAAATAAACACCTGCTGAAAATAAAATAATAAACAAATTAAATAATTAACAAACTACTAATGCACATATAAACAGAAGTAAATATAAAATAATAGTCAACTACAAATATTTAATAAATAATGAGTAAAACATTTACAAACAACACTATACAACAGTTACAAGTAATTGCATCCAGATCTACAATTATTTCTACTAAATACCTTCTAGAACATGGGTTCCCAAACCCATGGTTGTGGCCCTATTAAGGGTTGTGAGGGTTTTTCTGAGGGTTGCTGATGGTCTTGTAAAAATGTGTAATTTACGATATTTTATCCCCATCCAGAGAGTTGGAAGTTAACCCTACAAAGTAAAATTTAGAAAAATGCAATAAAGTTTGTACGCAGACAGGCTTGATGCACTTTTATTACATTAATTCCAATTGGGTAACTAAATATTAAATGTATGAATTTTGAACCAGTAAGATTCATTCCCATTAAATTTTCTGTGATCCAATTCTTATCTGTCTGGGACTATAAAACACAAACAATTCCAAAAAGCCCAGGGCTTTAAACTCGTGTATTTTCCATAATATTTGTAAAGAAAAGGGATCACATCGCCAAGACTTGCTGTTCCACTCTGATGTCCTTTGGCTATCTTGAGGAAAAATTCTTGCAAGAGTTATTGAACTAGAAATTGAAATATTTCTGTGTGAGTAAAAGCATGCACTTTCAGACTGCTTTAAAAAATATTGCTTGGCTGGCAAAGATTGCTTGTTTGAGTGACATATTCATTCACCTGAATGAACTGAATTCAGACATGCAGGGCCGAAACCATACCATGGTAGACATTGGGGAAAAAAATTCTCATTCAAGAAAAAAATTACTCTTTGGAGAGGAAAGTTGGCAAAAGGAAAAACTGCAGCTTTTTGAGATCTTGGAAGATTCATCAGAAATATCGCTTACTGACATCAAAAACCAACCCTTCAGTTTGCCAGAGAGATGGGTTCTGTTGATGGATTCATGTCCATCTGGTGCCACTTTCTGCACCTCTTTACCTCAGTGCTGATCAGTCAGTGGAATTTTATTTAGCTGAGGCTCTTCACTGGTTTCTCTTTGACTGTCAGGATCATGTCACCACCCATAAAGACAGATCCTCTGAGTAATAATAAATTCTGGCATTTTAGGTGCTTGGCCCTCATTTTCGCCCATGTAAAGAGTTTATGGTAGTGATGCAGCAGTTCATCGCTACTGACCTTAAACAGGACCAGAATGGTAACATCATCCATGAACACACTGGAAGTAGGAAGGACAATTTATTCCTAAGTCATCACTCCCTTTACTGTATCTGTTGCACCCTGTAATATGAGTTCTATGGACATAATGAAAAGAAGTGGTGAAATCACACACTCCATCATGATGTCGTCCTCAAGGGTTTGCTATTTAGTGGTGTAGTTACCAACAGTGAACTGCATAAACACTGTTATGAAATATTTCATTATCCTTTCCCCAACCTTACTAGAGAATTTGAAAAATTCAAGAGATATTTAAATTAACTCCTGAGGAACTGATCCATATGCATTCACAAGATCAAGCCATATTACATAAAGCTCAGTTTTATTTTGTTTGGTTGATATGATTGAGTTCCAAATAATGTGTGAATGCTCCAGACAGCCAAGGAAGCCAGGTATGCCAGCCTTCTAGACAGCTGTGTTTATGTAATGGTTACCTAGCAACTACGATGAGTGAAGACCCCCCCCACACCATATTTCTCCCATATGTTCAAGAGGGTGATGGGGCAGAAATTTGCAATGCCTTTTGCATTCATTTCCATAGATATCCAAATGCTATCCATCCATATATATATTTGTGTATTTAGGCAGCAATCCTTCTTTCATGCACATTTCATTGAATACGACAGATAAGGTGCTTCTTTTTAGTTTTTTTATACAATTTCTCATGTGATCTAATAATTTTTTCTTTTCAGATGATAATTTATATAAAAACTGTCCAAATGTTCTTTTTATCCGAGCGCTTTCGGCTATACATTTAGCCATTTTCAAGGATTAAATATTTTAACTGTTAAATAAGATATAGTTTGTAGCATGTGTGTTTTATAAAATGTTTTCATTTCTAAAAACATGGTCAAGATATTGTGTCTATGTTCATAGTTAATATTAAGTGTTGGTTTTTTGTTTTTATTAATAAAGCTTCCATTATTTTTAACCTTTTTTGCATGTAGATGATGCTATTATAGTAGTGTTGTCAACAAGTATGTTACGAATAGTGTCCGGTAGGTCTCCATGAATATTTAAATGAGATCTAATTGAGCTATGTTCAGTATTATTCAATGGCATTATTATAGTTGTATCTGCGATTACAAAGTCTCTACTACAATGAGCATTACGAAAATGGCAACAAGTATTCATTGACATTAAAAAGTGACAACGAGTGTTCGTTGACATCACAAAAAATATATAAAACATAAAAATATAAAATACAGTGTATTTAGACAAGATAAAAAAGTATTTACGGTATGTTTATATCAAATATCTAGTTTCAAATTCAATGGCTGGAAGTCCAATCTTAATTTTGTAAGTGGAGATGAGTTTTCGTACAATTTTTTTTTTTCATATGGTGAATTTTTCAGAAGTCAAGATGTTCGTACATCGTGGTTCCACACTCTCTCTCTATATTTTAAAGAGAAAAAGCTGCGAATATTTTTATTATAATGTGGGTTTTTTGTTTTATATATATATATATATATATATATATATATATAGAGAGAGAGAGAAAAATATGTAAAAGTATATAAAAAAAATCCACATGATAATCAAAAATTTGGCAGATATTTCTCTCGAACAACTATAATCTCTCCCTTTATTTTTATATATATATATATATATATATATATATATATATATATATATATATATATATATATATAGTGTGTATCCCCTAAAATAATATTTATAGTAATAAAGAAAAATATCCGTTAAATGCCAGTTAGTTTATGTTTAATGCAGATCACATCTTTTTGAAAATATTTATATAATCCAATAGAATGATTTAAATAAGGGACAATTAGAAAACCTTCATAGATTTAACATATTTTGCCATTTATTTAACTTCATCAGAAATTTCGGAAGCAGAATGTTTGTATATTCTGTTTGTTTTCTTTTCATTGATTATGGGGGTGTTACATGTATATTTAAAAAAAAAAAAAGCAACTTCAAAGCATCAGTCTGCTTCATTTGCCTTACAAATGTTTTGATGAAGTCAAATAAATATGGAAAAAACGGTGCCTTATTTGGAACTAGCATTGAACTTTTAAGATTTGAATTCTTAAACATTTTACAATAATTTTTATAATGTGACAATTACCAAGAAACAAATATAGGCTTCAGTCAGTCACTTAAGTGTCATGTGTGATATACGTTCAGGCGATCATGTCTCTTTCCATTGAGGACTGATGGGGCAGATGATTTTCCCACGGTAGGTTGCCAGTTCTTTCTATGGTAGACTCTTTGCCAATCAAGGCTATAGAGCCTAGTCTGTCCTGCTATTTAACCCATAGCTGGGAGAAGAGATGGATTCATACCTTTCCCAAATGTATTTGCACATAAGTGAATGCAATGAATTCAACTGGAATTTGAACTTGGCTCTGATTTCTCATTCCAAGCTAATATCCATTACACCACAACGTACATCCATATAGGCTTCCATTGTTTTGTTTTATATAGGTTCAACCAATGCAAGGCTCAAGAGCCACTCAAGGTAGAAGGTTACCATTAGAATGGTTATGATGAATAAGGTGAATGATATGAATGAAAGAGGAAGTGGTAGGGAGTGAAGAATGATCAGGATAAGGAGGATAGATAACGACTGACACTTGAAGAGGTTAAAGTTAGAATGTTCAGGAAAGCCTTCAAGTTCCATAAACTAGTTCTTGGGGGGGGGGAAGAAGCATCTTAGTGGAACTTTCACCTTACATTTGGAATAATGTGGAAATGAGTGATTTGAATTGGCAGGTTTTACTTGTAAATATTTACCTGTAAAATTCTGAACTGGTAGAGCTAAAGAACAGAGCTCATCTGAGTATTTGTCATAGGAATAGTGATAGAGCAGTGATAGGCTTGCATTGTTTTGTCTATGGGAAAGAGTGGAAAATACATCTTCTCTCAAGACCACATTAAATCTAGAAAGTGAGGATTGAGCAGCTCCAGCCCAGAAATGGCAACAATACTCCATTTTTGAATTCTCTGATAAAATAATTACAGGTGATAAAACTCAAATTATTCATTTCACTATTTCAAGTTGCTGCAGCCAAATTTGGTATTTGGCTGGAGCTGGGTGTGGTTTGAGGACTTCTGTTTTTCTTAATTAATGGCTATTCAAACATTTATTTTTTTTTTGTTGTTGTATCCACAAACTGTCAAAATATTTGATCTCATCCTATTATAATTATACTTGTCACTCCTTTTGTTAGCAGGACTGTTGCATCCTGTCAGTACCTCATTTTGATTGTGTTGAAAAATGGGAGAAGACATTACTTAGTTTCAGTGAGAAAATAAAAGAAAATAAGTGAAGAGAGAAGTGGAGAGAAAGAGAGAATCAGTAAGCTGATAAGAACAGATACCACACTTTAATCTCTGCCAAAAGGGTGAGATACCATGGCGACTGCAAAATATAATTGAGTTACTTCCCTTGTCTGGTACTCAGAGCATGGCACTTCTGAATCAAACATGGTGACAAGTTGACATGCACGTAGAATTCATGGTTTCAATGCAAACAAATCCTTGCTGTTCTCAGACAGTAAATGATTATAAGTTGTTTCATACATTAAAATACACTTGTTTTTGTTATTTATTTTGATTTGTTTTTATTCATCCCAGCAAACTAACAGCCCCTTAATAAGCAATTTGGAAAATAAGGACAAGGAACATATTTAGGCTATGTGAATTATCTCTCTAAAAACAAAAAGTAGAAAAAAAAAAAAAGCCATGAAATGGTGTATATCAGTGGTTCTTAACTTTTCTTCCCAGTACTCTCTTTTCAGATATTTGCATAGCAGTCTGGTGCCATGTGTTAAAATTGCACTGGTAAATGAAGCAGAGTTAATATCAAGTGTTTATGTCTTAATGTTGTATAGCAGTGCCAATAATCAGAAGTATAATTTAGTGAGAAAAGCTGAACAGTGTTCACAGAGTGAAAAGATAGAAGCTGTTGAACTGGCAGATTTTTCTTTGATTCGTATATGACAATTTCATTGAAACATTTAAAATGCACCTAAAAATGTAAATATATAGGCACAAATAATTTCTAAGGAATTGATAGATTTAATTTTTAATCCACATTTATTTCTTATTAGTCTAAATATTATTTTAGTAGAGTAAAAAAAAAACTGGGTGTGTAATCAAACATATCTATCCATAAAAATAAAGTTTAGCGCAGTGTTTCTCAAACTTTTATTTTTACATCAGGACACACTTGAAGCATAAAGCCTTTAAATTTAAAAAAGGGAAAATTAGTCATGAAATTTTAAAATATGAAATTTTGGTTTAGCATTCCCGAAGAAAATTATAGGTACAGTTGTTATATATATATATATATATATATATATATATATATAAAATAGAGAGGCCAATAATGACAGATTTGAATCTGTTAAGGCAAAAAAAAGGAAAAGATTATCCACTCCTTCTTAAAGATTTACCACCCAATTTAAAATATCAAATGATAAAGATCTGCTTGGTTTCTCTAGCTTTTTGAAAATAATTTTAAAAAAATATATAAAAATAGTTCATAAATTACTCTTCTGTTAACTTGGGGTGGTGCACTTGGCTATCTTTCAGGGCGCGCTGGTTGACAAGCATAGGTTTCAAGTAATAATAAAAAGGTAAAAATATAAACAAATACATATATATATATATATATATATATATCTATCTATCTCATGTTAGGATCAAGGTGAAAAAGGGTTTAAATCATCTTAATGCCCTGTAATAATTATAGCATCCACTAATAAGTCTTGAACACTGACTACTCCCCCTGAAAGTTCATATC
>CAHIKZ030003216.1:1000000-1125000 GCA_903632075.3 Acanthosepion pharaonis
TCTCAGATTTTTAACATTTTCATAATGATTGATTGATTTATACACACTATTAACATTGTTCGGACCATTTTCCTCATCTTTATTGTCATATTCAAAATATTTCGGATATTTCACGATCCGACCTTCTTCAAGTGCTATATGTTAGAATTTCAAACTGCACCCTTCATTTAGTACACAGGGATAGAGTATTCTACTTCCATATGACACACCTTTTCTGGATATTTCAGTTTCATTTAATTCCCTTTAGTAACTCAACTCGTGAAGTTTTTATTCATCTCTGCTGTGGCCAGGTATTGAACTCACAACTCTTCGGCTCAAGTCACTGGATTATTTCAACCAACGCTTTTATCCACTGTGTCATTGGGAAAAATCCAATGTATATCACCTGAAGAAAGCCGGAGCATAGAATGGTCAAAATGTTGTGAATATGACAAGAGAGATGAGGATAAGTCTGAACATTGTGAATAGTTACAATACAGAAATCTCAGAAATATAGACCTGTACTAAGTATGATGATAAACTACATCCACATCCTGGGTAAGGCGATAAACTATGTCCAACAGCAAGGCCTCTGATCAGGAGGTTTTGAGGAGTGTGGAACCACCTCTTAATTGCTGGTGTTCCCAGGTCCACCCTGACCTGGGGTGGTAGCATCTGTTAGGGTCCCAGTTATGGGCAAATACTTAACCCCCAAACTGGGATCAAAATGCTATGAAAGTGTAAAAATTTGTCTTAATACCAGAAATACTTTGTAAAAAAAAAAAAAATTTTATAAGCAATACATTATTATCAACAATACATTTTAGGCAAAAATTTTTTTACCAGCAATACTTTTTTGAAAAAAAAAATATCAGAAATAGATTTTTTGAAGGAAAAATATTACTAGCAATACATGTTTAAAAAAATAAAATATTACCAGCAATAAAAATTGTCAGCATTAAATAACCCATTGAGATTGATTTGCCACAAAACAAACCAACCAGAAATATAGACAAATATTGATTGATTTTTGTTTTTTACAGCTTATCGACCCTATTTCATTTTTATAATAACAATGTACAAATTAATTTGCCTTATTCTAAAACAGGACTTATATTCTACCAATTGATCACCAAGACCTTGTTGGGGAAAAGTTTTAGTTTAGATGGAGATATAGTTTTCTTTATTTCTATTTTTTTTTAAGCACCAGATTCCTTTAACAAGGTTTAAGAAAGATAGATCCATACTGAATTATTCTTATTGTTAATAAAGATTATATTGTTGATAAATTAAATTTAATGTTCATTATATTTGGAATTTGCCTTTTAAAAAAAATCCATCATTACTTTCTTTCCAAAGACCTTCTATAAAAAGGAAAAAAAAGGTTCAACCCAAGGCAGCAGATTTTTGGTGATTTTAATTATTGCCTCATTTCTAATCCTTGGCCTCCACCCACAAAAAAAATTCTTTTGATGTTTGCTACAGGATTTGACAAAAAAGAAAAAAAAATGTCCTTAATTCCAAATGGAACCCATACATCATTCTTACCCCCACCTCATACAGTTTTAATGTCTCATATGTCAACATGCATTTACTTATATATATTTACACACACACACACACACACACACACACACCACAGAGCTGTTCCCTGCCAAAATACATTAAGCTTTTCCCAGAATATTTTTTTTTTTTGTTTCCAAATGCCTGACAGAAAATCCACCAATCCATCTTGTCTGTTGCCAAAATACTGGCATTTCTATCCTGGAGGAAAATGTCTGGTGTGGTTTGCAATCAACTTACTCCAATCTCATGTGGTCCACATGAGATAAATTTAAAAGACTGATATTTGGTTACATAAAGTTCATAAAATTTGTTATTTGTTGAAAACTTCTTCATTCAAAAATATCTTGAAGTATATCCCACTGGTGTTGATAATGTATCTAAGAATTAAATTCAATCCAAGAACACATCATAATTCCTGAGCACTGACAATTCCTTTTTATCTTGAGTTTTACGGTCTATTATAATTCTGCTTGTCCTTCTGTTAGTATGTTAGCATGTGCATTATGTCCTATTTTTACCTCAGATTAATGATAGACCATTCCATTTTGATTGTGAGGAAAAAACGAAAGAAATATATATTAGAGAAACTGGTTGGTATTAGGAAAGGAAGGAAAGAAAGATAGAGAAGGTAATAATGTTCTCATGCATTTAATGTCTGCTTCTGTGTCAATTTTTAATCTTTTCATCTGTACCCTCTCCTTTATATAATGACCAATATTCAGTTATTATTATAATATTTT
The DNA here is from genome assembly GCA_903632075.3 of Acanthosepion pharaonis. Taxonomy (NCBI): domain Eukaryota; kingdom Metazoa; phylum Mollusca; class Cephalopoda; order Sepiida; family Sepiidae; genus Acanthosepion; species Acanthosepion pharaonis. The sequence goes on from CAHIKZ030003216.1 coordinate 1,002,286, forward strand.
GTCAAAGATATTATGCTTATATATATATATATATATATATATATATATATATATATATATATATATATATGATTCGTCTGCCATTCATCCATGCTTAGAATATTGCTGGCACATATGATCTGGTGCTACTGCTATATATTTTGGGATTCTTGATAAAATCCAAAGAAGAATCAGCAATATTATTGGTCCTGACCTGGTGTCTCAGCTTCAGTCACTTTCCCACTACTGTAAAGTTGTTTCTTTGTGTTTTTCTATAAAATATTTCATGGTAATTGTTTGGAAGAACTCTTCGCTATGGTACCTAAACTTTATGAATTTAAGTGCAGTACTAGATTGGCAACATGGTCTCACCAATTCCAAGTTGAATTGGCGAGATGTAACTGTAAGTTCTATGCTAACAGTTTCTTTTCTCTCACTTTTTGCTTGTGGAACTCTCTTCTGGCTCCATGATTTCCAGTTAATTTTGATCTTCAAAAATTTAAATGCCATGTCAATTTTTATCTACTGTCTTCCTGTTTACTTTTCTATTACTCCTTAGTAATATTTCTGCTTTGTAATTATTTCACATCCAGTAACTCCTTGTCTTAGTGGCCTAACTGCCTTGCTTTTGAAGAAAAAATTATTACCAGCAATAAATTTTTGAAGAAAAAATTATTACCAGCAATAAAAATCTTGTCAGCATTAAATAACCCATTAAGATTGATATGCCATAAACCAAGCCAAACCATAGTTTTTGATAGCTTCAATTCCTGATGAAATTATTAAAAAAAAGTAAATTTCGATTTATTTTTTTTTTTTTCTTTTGATAATGTACTTGAAACCTGGAAAAACAGAATTCCTCATTTACATTATTTGGACTGATATACTCATTTTCATTGCTATATTCACAACATTTCAGCTGTTGTATGCTCCAGCCTTATTCAGATGATTGTAATTTTAAACTAAGTTTGAATAATGTAAATAATATAAGTAATCATAGTACCTCATCTCAAAGATATAGATAGAGAATTCCTTATGTTGAAGTCATTGTTACTTATTTTTTCTTGTTTTCTCAAAAGTAACTTTTGTTTGAGATGTCAGCACCCTGGGGTAGTGGGGTGAGAGAAAGAATCTGGTGATAATATTTTGTTAATGATTTAAATAGTTATATTTCATCTTATGAACGGACCCTGGGGCTTTCCACTTTCAGTCCCCACCACTAAGAATTGAATCTCCTTACAAGAGGATATCCTAAAACCCCAAAGGCAAGTAATTTAAATTTTCATCAACACTCACTCCTTCACTGGCAGTCTTTTTAAAATGAGTTTGCAGTTGTGTGCCAAACATTTTCCAAGACAAATGCACAAAATTTTGTAAAATGTGCCAATATCAATGTTTTTTTTTTTTTTTTTTTTTTTTTTAAATTGTTTAAGTATAAAAATTATTTTTGACCTTTTCAGTAGGTTGCCCTAAGAAAATATCTTATGTTAATAATGGTAAGCTATTGTGAGTCCACTGCATAAATCAAGACCTCCCCCCCCCCCAAATCCTTCCAAGCATGCTATTCTCTGTATGTCTTAGTAGCAGTCACCTCTATCTTACCTCAGATGCCAAGGACATCCAGGAGAATGTGACAAGGCAGCTGTTTACAATTAAAAATATGAGTTACAGGAACACTTCCATTAATGGAAACAAGACTAAAGTGTGTGACTTCAGATGAGGAATTACTTCAAAGGAGATTAAATGCTGAATTGATATGTGTTCTTTGTTTTACAAGGTGTGTTGGAAAAGAAACGGGACTGAAGTGGCAAAAAACTGTAGTCAAATCGGAACTACAATTCCCTCTTGAAATTAACCCCCTCGAGTCTAACACATTGTCATATCCTTCTCCGCCACACCTCCCTGCACTCCTGAAAGGATTCTCCTGTGATTCTTCACAGATCCATTGTCACAACCCTCTTGATGTCTCCTACATCTGGCAAACCGGTACCCCTGATGAGCATTGCTGTGTTGAAGTACCCTTCTTACTCACCTGAACTGGCTCCATGTGATTTTTTTTTCCCAGGCTCAAGGTGATCATCAAGGGGATAATTTCAAAGTAGAAAACTTGTTTTGATTTTACATAAATTTTTTGTGATTTCAGTTCTGTTTCTTTTCTGACACACCTTGTATTTTTATGGCACCAGTCCAGATACATTTTGCTCAACACTTTATAGTGATTTTCTAAGCGTAGCTTAGATGTGGCACAAGTGTGGAGTATCTAGTGAAGATCAAACTCACTACTAAACCATTACAACATGTCAAAGTGAACTCATGATTTTTTAAATGTAGCTTAGATGTGGCACAAGGCCAAAAGTATTGGACACTTAATAAAGATCAAACTCACTACTCAGCCATAATTGATCTAGCGAGTCAAGCTTGCAAACCATTAAACCATGTCAAAATGCCTAAAATAATTTTCTAAGTGTAGCTTAGATGTGGCACAAGGCTGACAGCGTGGAGCACCTAGTGATGATCAAGCTCACTACTTGGTTGTAATTTGTCTAGTGAGACAAGCTTGCTAATAATTATGCCATGTTGAAGTGCCCGAATAGTAATTTTTCTAAATGTAGTCTAGATGTGACACAAGGCTAAAAGTATGGTGCACCCAATGAGGATTGAACTCACTACTCGATAATTGTTCTAGCAAGACAAGCTTGCTAACCATTACACCATGTTGAGGTGCTTGTATGAATCAAACGTTGAGAATTGTGGTGTGAGTTGTCTGTGGTGAATTTGTTATGAGAGAATAATTTCATAGGCTAAGAGATTTTTGCTTATGTTTGGGCCATTGTTTTTGTACCTGGTATGTTACGTATTTTCTGTATTTGGAATATTTGTATTAAGAATGTCACATAGAAAATGTTTGGTATTCCATAGAAAGTGCCAAGAAGTTTTTTGTGTAGTAAGTTCTTAAAGTATATATGACAGAGAGAATATGGAAGCAGTGAGTGAGTCAGCTGCAATGCTGTCATCTTAACGAAAAGTGCAACCGGTTTTTATTGTTTCTTTTATACATTTTCATTTGGGCAGGCTGAATTGTATAATGTATTATTGAATTTGTTTTATTGTCCTTTAATGTTTGGTCAATAAATTATACATTAATTTGATTGGTCAAAAAATGTTTTTATGTTGATTGGCATAATTCTGATTTTGTTTCTGCTGAAGGTTAATCTGTCATTTGGAGCTGTGAGTCAACTTTACCTTTGCTTTTGAATATGTAGGGATTCAATTGTAATCAATTGTGATTTGGTTCCCACAAGTGTTACTTCAATAAACATTTTTGCCAATTTTTAACATTTGGAATATAGTTTTAATTTTCTTCCTAACACAAATTTAATGGTAGTAGTAGTAGTAGTGTCCTTTTAAGGAAACATTTGGCATTCATTGACTGAGCAGCCACAATTACTTCAGGTTGAAATTTATAAATTTTTTCTTAAGAAACCTATTTTCCTGAAAAAATTGTTTTGTCCACTGCCATCAATCTTTCTAATATTGATGGATGCCGGGATTATATTCTTCTGTTTAACATATTAGGTTGTTATATAAATTTGTTCATTTTTTTTTTTCTAATTTATTTTAATACTTATTATTTATAAATAGTTTTGATGAATCATACAACATCTTCCCCTTCATTGTTTACAATGTCCTGTCAAGGAGCCACTGTTCAATGCCTTGATGATAGAAATCACTAGGTTTTGACTCAAAAAAAATTCATCAAGACACATTTTAAGCTCCACATCACTGTTGAACGAAACACACCTCAAATTGTTAGAAAGAGGCTGAAAAAGGGGCTAAATCAGGAGAATATGGTGGGTGTGGCAGAACTTCCCAACCAAGCCCTTTCTTAGTGTTCACAAGTAGACTGGTATTTAGCAAGTAAACTGGCAACAATCAAGGACCACTGGAATTTGTTTCTCTCAGTCAATGCAAGAGGAACCTATGAGCTGTTTCTGGACCTTACCCATTACGTTGATGAGCAACAGTAACATGAGAGATTGTCACCTTCTGAGCCAATTCCCTAGAGGTCTGGTGCAGTTGATTGCAGGCAATTGGTTCTCATTAAACTGAACAGGTCAGCCAGAATATGGAGAGTATGTGAATTCCCCTCCTTGAAATGGGAAAACCATTTCTGTGTCATCATCTCCGTACACAGCACAAATGGCTTGGAAAGCTTTTTAACCTTGATTAAAAGCAAAGAGAAAATGTCAAACAAGCTCATTCTTGTTTACTTGGCATTCCATCTCAAAGGGATGTCTAATCTGAAATAAAATTTCAGTAACATTAGACAACAGTTTCACAGAATGACCAGAATTACTAAGAAGAAAAAAATGTGATGAAAGATTATTCTTTGAGATGTGGCACCATTTACCAAGGTAGAAAAGGAAAGGAGAGGCGAAGACCCAAAGCGTGGATGATAAGCAGAACACCACGGCTAAGAGACAATGGATAAAGGATATTTTGATAAGTAACAAATGGCGAAAGAGTGTCATTACAATGGCAGAGAAATTCTGAGTGGATAAAGGAATCGAGTGTGTTCTGGCGATGGGCTGTGTTATCTGGGATACATAAACAAACCGCTAGTGCAGGAAAGCATCTGATTAGCAATCCACAGACCGACTAGCCAAAGAAAAATCCAAATGAAAATGTTATTTTGATAATTGACAAAACACAGGTGAACTATAGGGCTTTGGATAGATATGAAAAATTAATTGTGTCAAAAGCCGCACACGATGTGTCCACTGACCGATTTCTTTCGACGGAACATCTTTAGCCTGCGATAATAAAATTGTGTTATCAGAAATGTGTACCGAAAAAATGAATGGGAACTTAGAAATGTTTCTTTTCGAGGCGACGGCCTGGCCGTGTTAAAAAGACCACCTATTCTGATAATTAGCGATAAGATGACTGACAAAGCCCAGGTGAAGAACAAGAGTTATGACCACCATCGATCGTATTGTTCTGTTTGCGATAGAGAGAAAATGATAACTGTGTGATTAAAAAAAGAAGGAAAAGAAAAGATAATTTTTTTTTTGTTAAGCAAGATATTTTTTTTCCTGAAACAAAGCCATGGAATCGTCCACGCCCGACTAGACATCATTGGTCAGTGGTGATCACGTGACGCAAGGAGGAGGTTGTCGCTGCCCATCTAGAGGATGGGTATGAGAGGTTGCCACGAAGAGTGGGGAGGACAGTTCACGCCCCTCTGAAGTATGGTGAGAAGGTGGGAGTAAGAGAAGGCTCCCAAAAATGGAAAAAAGTGGAAAATTCCCAACCAGAAATAAAAGAGGTGGATATGTATTTAGAATTATCGAGGACCCCCCCGGTGCCGACAAACCCACCCCGGTTTTGGTCGACGTCCATATAAGCAAAGTCGCAGAAAGCAGTTAAGTTGCAGTTGAGTTCCAGTTCGGTTCAAGAGACTTCCTGCCTCGCAGATAGCTGACCAAGATTCGGCGCAAATTCGGACTCTCCTCTTCAATCCAAGAACAATTAATTTGAAGAGCGACTTAGATCCAGACCACCAAAATAAAGTTTTTTTTTTTTCGACTTTTCCGAAGACACACGAAAAAACCAATTTCTTAAAGAGCAAACAACTTGAAGTGTTAAAACTCGCCTAACGGAAAACAACGTGTCACAATCCATAGAACGGGTCAGGAAATAGACGCATTCCTATGTATCCAACAACTAGACATAAAGTTTATCCTTTTTTTTTTGATACCTTGAATTTTTGAGTTATCATTTTATTTTCTTTTATGCATATTTGTGTGGTGTCACCCCCGTTGAACCCGATTTGCATTACGGCCCCAACTACTGATTGATCTCGTCTGCCTAAGATCAATTCTGGCGTGGTAGGCGTACTGGAGATCAATGCAGTTACTTTGGTAACCAGGCGTTGGAAGCGAGTTGGGAACGACGAGGCTGATATCGAATCTAACCAGATTCCCATCCAAATCACCAAAAGGTTAGAACGTCACATTTGGGTGCCACGACCGATACCAAGCCAGTTGGTCGTCACAGGACGAGACAACACGACTGACACGACAGGTGGACGTCACGTTTGGAGCGGCGACACCCGAACGGAGCAGCGAGGAGTGAGCGAAGGCTGTGTTTAGGGATGTCGCAGCTGACGCCGCGACCAAGGATGTCACAGCTGGCGCTGCGACAAGGACATCACAGAGATCATTTGCAGAACATCAGAAAAAACAAATGAATACAACTGTTATAGTGGAACACACCTATTCTTTAGTTAATAGACTCTCCCACCTATAATAAGTAGGAGTAGTAGGAGTCGCTCAGTGGTTCAGTCAGTCAGTCAGTCAATGCCGGACGACCATTAGTCGGATACTAAAGTATCAGTGACCACAACTAGATTTCTCTGCGTCATTACCTATTATATGAAGTTCCTAACGTTTTGTACGCCGAACCTATTTTAGGACCGACTCAGTACAAATACAAGCCTCCACTGTGAAACCACTCCATAACAACAACTTCCAACATCACTGACAAAACTAACCTGGCTGTTGTTCTCTAAAAGGACTTCCAATTTGTGGTTGACTGGAGCAGGAAATGGCTGGTAAACTTTAATGCCTCCAAAATGAAACTGCTCTCATTTACCCACCACAGAGAATCCTCCCTGCCTCCTATCAGAATGGCTGATGCCCAACTCCACGAGAGAGCCTCTCTGCACCTGCTTAATCTCATGTTTTCCATTTACCTGAGGTGGAACAACTACATTGAATCAGTAGTTTCATTTAGCCCAAAGAAATTTGGTTCTTTGTGTCATGTCAGAAGGTTTTTCTTGCCTGAGTCCACCTTTCAAATCTACAAATTCATCTTTGCATTGAATACTGCTGCCATATATGGTCTGGTGCCCCAGCTGTTCAGCTCAAGGTCCTTGACAAAATCCAGAGACAGATATGCAATGTGATAAGTCTTGATCTGGCATCTTCTCTACAACCACTCTCTCACAGACGTGCTATATTTTCTACAATTATTTTCATGGATTCCTAAACTGCATGAATTTAAGTGTGTTACTAGGTTGGCATCTCAGTCCCATCCTTTCACTTTCAAAACAGTTAAATGTAGCTGTCTCTTCTACTCTAACAGCTTCTTATCTCGCACTTCCCAACAGTGGAACTCCCTTCCTCTTCCTTGCTTCCCTGATAGCTATAATCTTCAAATATTAAAATGTTATGCCAGTTGACATCTTCTGATGCCTTGACCTTGATTCTTGTCCTCCTCTTTATTCTTTTCTCAAACACCCTTCTTTACTCTTGCTCTTACTCTCTGTAACCCCTTGCATGCTAGTGGCACTCCCGCCTTTACTTGGGGTGATATGCTTAAAAAACCCCCAAAAAACTTAACAGTATGAAATATCAACATGCCATTATTTTCTCTTCATGGTACATGTGCTATCCATTTTAGTTGTTGCTGCTGTTGAAAATCCCAATACTACTTTGTAATTCTTTAGTGGCAGTCTATGATATTCAAAGAAGGATGGTCCTCTCTAAGTCAAACCCATTTCATTTGCTTGAAACCATTTTTAACCATAGTCTGAGAAAGTAGTTGTATTTCTGAAAGAGTTTTGTGCCATGCCTGACATCCTTATAAGTCTCAATGTGACAAGGCTATTTAAGAACATGACTCATATTTTTAGGTTAATGTTTTGTAGCAACCCTCAATCTTTTCCTATAAATATTTTCATAGGAGTTGTTCTAATGAACTCTACTCCTTGATACCTTGACCACACGAATTTAAGTATACTACTAAATTGGCAGCTAGGTTTTATTGCATTACTGTTGAAATAGCTAGATGTAACTGTAAGTTCTTTTCTAATAGTTTCTTTACTTGCACTTCTCACCTCTTAAACTCTTTCAGTTTCTTGCATCCTTGCTACCTACAATCTTCAAAAATTTAAATACAACATCAGTAGCCATCTTCTGTTTTTCTGAAGGCTGTTCTTTTATTGTCCTTTCTCCTCACTAAAGTCTTCTCATTGTCTTTCACTTCCAGTAACCCCTTGCGTCTTAATGGCATTATTGCCATCTTCTGTCTTCCTGAAATCTGTTCTTTTATTGTCCTTTCTCCTCACTAAAGTCTTTTCATTGTCTTTTACTCCCAGTAACGCTTCAAGTCTTAATGGCATTATTACCTTACTTGGGATAAAACATGTGGTGCTGGATGAAACTAACCCTAGCACAGCCTATTCTAAGGTTTTTATTTGTTTTTTTTTTATCAGTTTCACCCCATGTAAGACAGTAAAACCACTAAGACACAAAAGGTGTGGAAGAATTAGGAACAAACTCATCAATAATGAGTGGGAAGAGAAAAGAGTAATCAGGAGGATAGCAATTAGTATTGCATTTAAATTTTTGAAATTCAAAGTTGGCTGGAAAGCATGAAGCTGGCATGGAGTTCCACATGTGAGAAGTGTGAGAACAGAAACTGTGAGCATAGAATTTATGGTTACATCTAACCAGCTCAACTGTAAATTGATGAGATCTTAATGCCACTCTAGTTAAATTCAAAAAGTCTAGGTACCATAGCAAATAGCTCATCCAAACAATTACCATTGAAAGTATTTATAGAAAAGGTACAGAGAGGCAACCTTACAGCGGTGGGAAAGTGACTGAAACTGAAAAGCCAGGTCAGGACCAATAATATTGCTGATTCTTCTTTGAGTTCTATCAAGAAGCTCAAGTTAAATAACAGGATCACCAAACCATATATGTCAGCAATATTCTAAGCAAGGATGAATGTAGACTTATAGATATGTATGGTAGATTCTGGAGAGAAAAATTGTCTATCATGACACAATGAAGCAACTTTCTTAGCAGCTGACCTAACAATGGATTCAATATAATCTGCCAGTTAAAATGTTATATTTTAGGTTTAAGATTAACACGAGAGTTGATTAGAGAAGCAATTATATCTGGCATTCCTTTCTTTCTTTTTTTTTCTTTTTTTTTCCTGCAGTTGCTTCTTTAAGAGCTTTGCATCTGCTGTAAGAGAGTGAAATTGTTAAAATTAAAGCCTTTCAATAAGTTGAAACATTTTATATATGAGGGAATAGTGGGAAGTTCTTAGCTTTACCATCTTTCCCAAATTTGATCAATGATCAGATTTTTGGGGAGAGAATCCCTTCTTGATTATGCTGAGAATTTTTCAACAGATCCTTCTATGGCATTTAGTATTGAGGTTGGGGGGGGTCCTAAAAGCTTTCTTATTGGGGAAAACTTATTTTTCACTCTGCCACCGTTCTCCTCTAAATGCAATTCAGTCACTATTTCAATAGTGAATGTTCAAATAAGTTCCATTTTTTTAGTTCTAAATATTCAGGCCATTACACTTTGGATATACAATGCTACTCCCACAGAGTTGAATCAGCCTTGTTTCTTACATAATCTAAATGTAAGAAAAAAAAGTTTTTTTTTTTTTAATACAGACTCTCACCTTGTGGGATAGGCTTCCACATTATTACTTTCCTGAACACTAAAATCTTGACCTCTTCAAGTTAAGGTTCACTTGTCATCTTTCTCTCTTATCCTCATAATTTTCACTTCCTACCACTTTCTCCTCTTCATATCACAAATCTCATTCAATATTACCATTCCAACTGTAGCCCTTTACTCTGAGAAGCTTTCAAATCTTGTATTGAGTGAAATTTACTATTAAAAAATTGAATAAAGCATAGAAAATTTAGTTATTTTTTCATTCAAGTCTTTTGATATGCACAAAAAGCTTTATTCAATTTTAATGATTTAAATAATTTTATTTTTAAATAAACTGCAGAGAACCTTTTCTGCTTACCATCAGCATGGCTGATGCTAAACTTCAGGAGCGCAACTCACTATGTCTTCTTGGATTCATGTTTTCCACTCACATAAAGTGGAGCAACTATATTGAATCAATTACTTCATCTACTGTAAGGAAAATTGGTTCACTGTGTTGTACCAGAACACTTTTTTCTCATCACAATCCATCTTGCACATTTATAAATCTACCATTTGTCCATGTATTGAATACGGCTACCTATATCTGGTCTGATGCTCCTGCTATACATCTCTAGATTCTTGACAAAATCCAAAGAATTTGTAATACAATCAATCCTGGCTTGGCATCTCGACCTTAGTCACTTTCTCACTGACATGACATGTCTTCCCTCTGTCTTTTCTACAAATATTTTCATGACAACTACCTTGACAAGCTTTATTCCTTGGTGCTTGACATGAATTTAACTGTGCTACTAGCTTGGCAACTGAGTCCCACCATTTTACTTTTGAAATAATTAAATGCAACTGCCACTTCTACTCCAACAGTTTCTTTTCTCATACTTCCCACCTGTGGAACTCCCTTCCATTTTCTTGCTTCCCTGATAACTATGATCTTCAAAAATTTAAATGCAGCATCAATCACCATTTTCTGTCTTTCTGATACCTGTTCCTTTCTTTTCCTCCCTCCTCCCTATTATCAGTATTCTCATTCTCTTTCACTCCCTGTAACCCCCTGCATACTAGTGGTATCACCGCCCTGCTTGGGGTGAAATTATTTTTTAAAAAAAGAAGCACAATAAAGATAAATAAATCTACTATTAATAAAAACAATTTGAATTATTTTATTTTACTGACCAGAATTTAAAAACAAATATTTTTAAAAATGGAAATACCTTCTAAAAAAATATGTGGCTGAAAATGTTCACATTACTTATCTCTTTTTACACCTGTCATCCAAAGGCAAACAACTTTAAGGAAATAAAATGGCTTTATTTGGACACCTAAACAGTTTAATTATAAAACCTACCAACAAAACAATCACTAAAGACTAAATTGAAAAACAGTTATTTTTAAAGAATTTCATTTTACAGCTAAATATACAAATTATCTTCATTCAGCAGGAACCAATAATTTGGGCAGGATATGAGACAAATGCTGCTGGTTCTAAATGATAATGTTATTTTAATATCACAGATTCATATAATATTTGTGTGTGTACACACACAAATTTATATTTTTAATAAATTTCCAGGTTTTCAAACAGGCACACAAACTTTGAAGTTTCTATATTAGATTTATAATCCAATGGATATGGGATTTTTCGGGTGTATGAAGAAATCTTCAGGTCTGTTCTTTGAATAAACTTTAATATCCTAAAATAAACCCTGAAAATGTTTCTTTACTAACAACATTTTATGATAGATTTTTTTATAAAACATATGTGTTTCGAAATAAACTTTAATTTAAAAAAGTTTCTTAATAAAACATCTCATGGTTTAAATTTAAACCAAAAAATTTTTTTTTGTTGATAACATGTCTCCTGTGATTTAAATAAATTTTCATAAGAAAAAAAAGGGCGTGGTTTCATTAAAGACATTGGAACAAGGAATGCGATATTTATTCTCCAAATAATATCAAAAAGAGCAATACAAATGCAAAAGGATGTATACCTGTGTCTTAAAGATTATGTAAAAGCTTTTGATAAAATATGTTACAAAGAATTGTTGGAACTGCTAGACCTTGACATATTTGAGAAAGATATTAGAATAATCCAGAACCTATAGTGGTAGCAAGCTGGATAGAAAATGAATTCAGTAAATCTACAAAAATAGAAAGGTGTGTAAGACAATGTCTTCTCACCAGACTTGTTCAACACTTTTTCAGTGAGATGATTCTGAGAGAATTAGAAATCCTATCAGGATTTATTATTGGTTGCCACAATCTTTACAACATAAGATACACAGATGACATAGTGCTGATAGCTGACTCAGAAAGGAAACTACAGGAACTCTTACAGAAGTTAATGAAGTATTAAGGGATAATGACGAGGAAACACGTGTTATATTTAATGAAACAAGATAAGGAATTTATTTACAAATTTACACATTTGAAGTTGTCAATAGCTTGTTTCAGGAAATGGAATTATTTAAAGTTTGTAGTTTAGGTGAATTGTCAGGAAGATGTTCATATTAAATCATTAATATCAAGTAATGTTTAAAACAAATTGAGACAGTTTGTTTTTCACATAAAAGTTACACATGAATGAAAGGATGTATTTTAAGGTACTTAGCTTTGGAGTGGAATAGAGTTCTTTGAAATTACCCTGTTCTCATTAGAGGCTGATAATGTATTTGACACTGGTATTATTCAGACCTGTGGAACTCTGGCTTTCTGCCTCCTGCTTCTTTCTGCTTTTTTTTTCTCCCTGCCTTGATTCAACTTTTTCTGCCTATTTATATCAAAAAGTAATTTCACATAGGCTTATTAAACTTTGCCCTGGTCTTTTCTTCAGCCTGGAGCCAATCTCTTTTTCTATTGGTCAAAATAAATTTTTGCATAGGCTCACAAATTTGAAAACTGGAGAAAATAGTTATTTTTATTTTGTATTCACCACAGTAATCAAAGAAAGAGAGAGAAAAGGACTAACCATCAACTGCAAGAAGATAAAACATATGGTTGGTAGCAAAAGGATCAGCCCAAAATGCAAATTACAAATTGAAGATATCAAAATCAAGCAAGTACAAAATATTAAATATCTGGGAAGCATTTTAACAAAGGACAAAAAGTGCATTACCAAATCTTAAAGGGCATTGGGATAGCGAAAGATGCTTTCCCAAAGTTAAGCAAAGTATTAAGAAACAGGAAAATTTTAATTATAAATGAAGAAAAGAGTACTGAATTGCTGTGTAATATTAATGCTTCTATATGGCAGTGAAATCTCCTCAAATATGAAGAAGATGACCCTTGGCATTGGTGTGCCACTAAAATAATCCATCTAAATGAAGAAGATACTTGAATCAACAGAAATGTGGTTCTACAGAAAGATGCTGAGAATACCATGGATTGATAATGTGAGCAATGACAAAGTTTTAGAAAAGATGGAAATAAAAAGAACACTTAAACTTATCAGAAAGAGATGGTTGAAGTTTCTAGGAAAGAGGGCTTGGAAAATTTGAAACTCCTAGGATATGTTAAACAGCGCATAGCCTACCTAGCAAACTTGAGTAAAAGAATGGTGGAAGTAAGTTTAGGAGAGATAGCAAAAAGACAATTTACTAAGAGCTACAAAGGACAGGAAATTGTGGAGAGCTATGATCACCCACCTCCTGAAGGGACATGGTACAAAGAAGGAAAAGTTTCTTTCTAGAATATATAAGATTTAACTAAAGTTTTCACTTGGGGGGGGGAGGTTCTTTATAAAATTCCTATAATTTAAATAAACTTTCACTTCTAAAAACTACTTTATAAAATGTCTATGAAAATAATTTTTCACTCAGGAAAAAGGTTCTTTATGAAATTTCTATGATTTAAATAAATAACTTTTCACTGGGAAGGAGTTTCTTTATACACAGGGTATCCAAAAAAATGTACACACTCTTTAAATGATAATAAATGCAGTGTTCATTGACTTATTAGGAGGTGCGGTAGAGTAATGGATTGTGGCTCGGATTGAGGAATTGGAGAGCCACGTTCAAATTCCATGCAAGTTCATTAAATTCACTTATGTACTAATACCCTTTGGAAAGGTATAAATCCAACTCTTCTCCTCCCAGCTATGGGTAAATAGTAGGACAGACTGGGTTTCATAGCCCTGAGTAGCAACCAGTCTAGAAGAAAGAAAAATGCTGAATTTAAAACTGCATGTAGCCCTGGCAAAGCACATACTATGAAGCTGAGGAAAGAATCAATCACATTGACTTGATGATCCTGACTACAGTCAACTCCTTTATTGACTTGCAATCTAGGTTAATAAGATTAAAAAGATTTTATCAAAATTGATGGTTGAAATTAAGAAATTTTAATGTTTCTTGACTTGCAAAAACTAAATGAAATGCATGGATCTTAAAAAAAAAATTAAAACAAAACATCAAGAAGTTATTGGAAGTTAAAAAAAAAAAAGAAAAAAAAGTGAGATTTTTCGTGAAGTCATCCTGTATAAATTCTTAAATTTTCACATAAAATGTTTCATTATAAAATGTCTGTTATAAATAAACTTTCAGAATAAAATGTGTGTGATTTATGCAAGCTTCAAGATTACTTAATAAAAATGTCTGTGATTCTAAACTTATTTTCACTAAGACTTTAGGTTTTTATCCTCCATGAAACACTGGAGATTTTCTGTTCAAAATGGTGATGCTCTTTCTTATCTTTGAGCTTGAATTCACAATTTAGCTAATATAACCCTGTACAATTGAGAATTGGTTTAAAATTCTCAATTCTGTGACCTTGGCCACTTACAAATAAGTCATCTGTTTTATTTTATTATTATTATTATTATTATTATTATTATTTATTATTATTATTATTACTGGTTTCTTTATTCAAATCCAAGCCTCCTGTTTCATTTTCTTTCCATCCAACCTTTTCCTTCCACCCACCATTTTTATATTAAGGACATGGGGGTTTCACTCTTATGTTGCTTTAAAGTGTTTTGTTTCAAGGGTCAACAAAGAAATTTACTCCAGAAACAACCTTGAAACCTTTCTTTGTGATTTTTCAGCTGTCTCTGAGAGTTTGTTTTCATTAGCTCGTTACTCAGAGTGAAAGGTGGAACCAGAGAATAGCTATTATCTGCCCATGTAAACATTACCTAAATGGACGTGGGTGGAAAAGTACTCTTGCCTCCTGCTCCACACCCATTTCTGCACCCCCAACATTAGTAGACTGGTGTTTTTTTTGTTTTTTTTCTCTGATGTAAAGTTTTATTATCAAACCAAATATAGATGAAAAGTTTCAGTCAGTTTAATTTGTAATGTGCCATTTTAGCGTTTAATAAAAACTTTCATTTTATATAATAGTGATGAGCAGTGTTAGATTTTTTGCTCTGTTAGTAAAGCTTAGAATGTGCAAACTACATCCCCCACAGAAGGGATAAACCCTCTTAAATGGCCCACCTGTCAGGTAGATGCTTGTTGACTTGTGTATATACAACCAACGTTTGCCCGCTGACTCTAGTACAGACATGCCCGACGTTTGCCCGCTGACTCTAGTACAGACATGCCCGACGTTTGCCCGCTGACTCTAGTACAGACATGCCCGACGTTTGCCCGCTGACTCTAGTACAGACATGCCCGACGTTTGCCCGCTGACTCTAGTACAGACATGCCCGACGTTTGCCCGCTGACTCTAGTACAGACATGCCCGACGTTTGCCCGCTGACTCTAGTACAGACATGCCCGACGTTTGCCCGCTGACTCGAGTACAGACATGCCCGGCGTTTGCCCGCTGGCTCGAGTACAGACATGCCCGACGTTTGCCCGCTGACTCTAGTACAGACATGCCCGGCGTTTGCCCGCTGACTCTAGTACAGACATGCCCGGCGTTTGCCCGGACATTTGCGTTTGCCGCTGACTCTAGTACAGACATGCCCGACGTTTGCCCGCTGACTCTAGTACAGACATGCCCGGCGTTTGCCGCTGACTCTCTAGTACAGACATGCCCGACGTTTGCCCGCTGACTCTAGTACAGACATGCCCGACGTTTGCCCGCTGACTCTAGTACAGACATGCCCGGCGTTTGCCCGCTGACTCTAGTACAGACATACCCGGCGTTTGCCCGGCGTTACAGACATGCCCGACGTTTGCCCGCTGACTCTAGTACAGACATGCCCGACGTTTGCCCGCTGTTTGCCGACGTTTGCCCCGCTGACTCGAGTACAGACATGCCCGGCGTTTGCCCGCTGCTTCGAGTACAGACATGCCCGACGTTTGCCCGCTGACTCAGTACAGACATGCCCGACGTTTGCCCGCTGACTTTCGAGTACAGACATGCCCGGCGTTTGCCCGCTGACTCGAGTACAGACATGCCCGACGTTTGCCCGCTGATTTCGAGTACAGACATGCCCGGCGTTTGCCCGCTGACTCGGTACAGACATGCCCGACGTTTGCCGCTGACTCGGTACAGACATACCCGACGTTTGCCCGCTGACTCTGGTACAGACATGCCCGACGTTTGCCCGCTGACTCTAGTACAGACATGCCCGGCGTTTGCCGCTGACTCTAGCGTTTGACATGCCCGACGTTTGCCCGGCCGTTGCCCTGACTCTAGTACAGACATGCCCGACGTTTGCCCGCTGACTCGGTACAGACATGCCCGGCGTTTGCCCGCTGACTCGGTACAGACATGCCCGACGTTTGCCCGCTGCTTCGAGTACAGACATGCCGACGTTGCCCGCTGCGTTTACAGACATGCCCGACGTTTGCCCGCTGACTCGAGTACAGACATGCCCGACGTTTGCCCGCTGACTCGAGTACAGACATGCCCAGTGTTTTCCTTATACACTGAAGTATAAAAAAAAATGTTTTTGTCATTGAATAATCCAATGGCAATTAATGTTGTAAAATCCATTAACTCAGTCCTCATTTTGAAAAGTGATATTTGGGTATATTTTATCCATGACTTGACAGTTGCATGCAAATTAATTCCATGCTAAGACAATTCATTTGTCATTTTTTTAGGTCTGTCACAAAGGAAGTTATTTTTATGTGTAAAAATGATGCAGATTCCATTATAATCACCTCCTCCTCCCCAAAATGGGAGGTGGACGTTAAAGTGAATTGCTTTTGTTGGCCCTTGTGCTTAATTGTCCTTTCACTCTTTTGTTGCTGTTGATATTATTTTGTATGGAAATGTCTGCAAACAATTTGCATTAATCTCATTGGCACTTATTCCTTTGAATAGCATTCTGTACACTAGTGACAAACATGAAGATGACCAACTCTAGGACTGACAGTCAGGAGAGATCATGCCTTTCCAAGCAGTAATAAGGCAATTGTGACAACAGTATTGGTTGGTAGAAATTAATCTTGATGATAGAACAAAAATGATCAGTTCATATAAAAAGTAAACAACAAAACATTTCAACATTTATCTATATTTCTGAGATGAGGTATTGTAACTATTTACAGTGTTTGGATTGTTGTCCTCATCTTCATTGTCATATTCACAACGTTTCAACCATTGTATGCTTCAGCCTTCTTCAGTTGATATTTTTTGGAATTTTGAACCAAACCCTTTATTTCGTACTTCAGGATAATGTTCTATTTCCACATGCCATACCTTTCTAGATATCAGTTTCAATTATTTTCTATTAGTAACTCATTTTCCAAGTTTTTGTGGCTAGGTATTGAACTCACAACTCTTTTGAGTCAAGTTACTGGATTTCAACTAACGCTTTTATCCACTGGGCCATGTGTCCTTGGATAGTTGAGTTACTAAAGGTTCAGTTTGAAATTCCAATGTATATCACCTGAAGAAGGCAAGAGAATACAATGGCCAAAACATTGTAAATATGAAATAAAGATGAGGACAACAGTCCAAACAATGTAAAAATAGTAAATAAAACATTTCAAGTTTTCTACTTATTTATATTTATTATGGTGAATTTCTGGCAAAATCAATTAATGTGACCAATCATATTGTAAACAGAGTGAAGGAAAACATTTTGTTTTTACAAATAACTTTTTCAGCCACTGAGAAAAGTAATATATTATAATTGTAAGTTTCAAATGTTGATTTTCAAAGTAGGCTATTTGGAAGACTGGTGTAACACAGTCTTCCTATTCATTTCCTTTTGTTTGGCCTGGGGAAGCATTTATCAATTGCAGCTAAAAATTAAGAATAATCCATGTAATATTTGTGGAATTCAAGATAGGAAACTGAATGACTCTGGAAGGAATTAAACTTTGGTTTGTATTGTTTATCTTAAAGGGGATGTAGTGTAATGACTGCCTAATTAGCATAGCTAAGGCCTAGATTATATAAATATCCAAGCAGCAAGAGTAGGCTAGCTCTCAGTATGCAAGATAAATGACTACTGCTGAACTGATAAAATACAAAGGAAGATATACTGGGGACTACGGACAAATCACTCTGAAAGCACTGATTCTCATTCAATTGCTGAAGTTAAGCAGCATCAAGCTAAGTTATTACTTAGATGGGTGACCACTGTGGAATACCAGATACTGTAAGCAATCTCCTACAATCCAAAATATTGTTTGGCTTTAAATAACCCACAAAGGGTTGATGAGCCAGAAAAAGAAAAATGTAGAACAATATTTAAAGAGGTGGGGGTTCTGCTTACAATTTATTAGTGTTGCACCAATTAATTGCTGATAATCAGTAATTGGTCATATCAGCATCTGCCAGTTAATCAGTCACTGGCCTTTTTTTTTTTCTTTTTTTTTTTTTAAATGGTGGGTGAGGGCAATTAATTGGGATTTTATACTTGATCGCCCTTGTTTGTTTCGTTGCTGGAATTCCACCTTGGCTGATGAAGTTTGAGTTACTTTAAAAATAGAATGAATTTAAATAATATTCTAATGGCCTTTTCTTTTTTGCCAATCTTTGAGAATAATTAAATTGATTATCAACTGTATTATTTATGCATTGTAGTAATCATGCTTTTCATGATTAATAAAATCAACTCTTCAATAAGTATAATAGTTAATTTTGATTCATATTTTGTTACTAATTGAACAGGAGTAGAGGTTAATCCCTTGTTTTCTGTTTAGGATATGGTTTGATGGTTTCATTTTTCTTCCATAGCCTTGTTCTTCATAATCCATAGATGATGGACAGTGATAAGTATTTTAGCCTTTTTCTCCTTAAAACAATCTTCTTTTATTGTTCCTCTTTCCTTAATAATGTTTTCTTTTTCTCATTCTTTGGCACTCACCTTTTATTGCCATGCTTGAGGTAAAATGATGCCGCCCCCCCCCATCCCAACTTAGCCATGTCAACTAATCCATCGACTGCTACTGATAGACTATCTCTGAGCTTTTATATACTTTTTAACAGATGCTATTTATCATCATATCTACAATTAAATGTATTATTTACATTGGCTGATAGCTTTTTTTTTTTTTTTTTTTTTTTTTTTTTTTTGTGTCTGTTTCTAAGTTTTTGATGAGTTGTAAGTAAAATGTTTTATTTACTAGAATTCTTGCTCAGATTATGAAAAGCTCTAAAAACTATCTCCCCCTGGACTTTTTTTTTTTTTTTTATTACTCGGTTTAAAAAAAAAATCCTTATTAGAGGGTTTACAGCTTTGTTTACATCTAGATTGTTACAAAGTTGTTTTTTGAGTTTGTGTATCCTGTCTGTGTTTTGAGTTTGAAAATTAGTTCAGTGTTTGGTTTACTTGACACTTTTATAACAGTTAATATTTTAATGCAGTCTGCTGATCCTGTCTGCTTACTTATTTGGCTACAATCACTCGGTGAGTTATGTTTTTTCAATAACATCTAAGACATTTTAATTTCTTTAGTTTAACTAGTGGGATATATCAAAAGTATGAGTTCCTTTAAATTTTTAGATGCCTGTGTGTTAGATTGGATTGTTTACACCATTTACATTGTTTAGACTATTGTCCTCATCTTTACTGTCATATTTGCAATGTTTCGACTGTTGTAGACTCCAGCCTTCTTCAGGTGATATACGTTGGAATTTTGAATTGAACCCTTTTTCATCCAATGAGGTAGTTATTTTCCTATAGTAACTCAACAGTCCAAGTGTTGATCTCTGCTGTGGCCAGGTATTGAACTCAGAACTCTTCGGGCCAAGTCACTGGATTACTTCAACCAATGCTTTTATCCACTGAGCTATGTTTCCTTGGGGATGACTGTCAGCATAATCTGTCTAGGGCACTAAGAGTTGTGTTAATAAAGGGAAATAACTGAAACTGAGATATCCAGAAAAGGCATGGCATGTGGAACTAGAACAATCTATCCCGGTGAGGAAATAAAAGGTTCAGTTCAAAATTCCAATGTATATCACCTGAAGAAGGCTGGAGTGTACAACATCCGAAATAGCGTGAATATGACAATGAAGATGAGGGCAATAGTCCTAACTATGTAAATAGTATAAGTAGTTATAATACCTCATCTCAGGAATATAGATAGATTGATTGCATTTTTTTACAGTTTATCAACCCTTTGTGGTTTATTTAAAGCTAAAACATTTCAGATTGTAAGAATAATCATTTTTTTTTGAATGAATATTAGATTAACTTAACTCTTTTTGAGATAATGATTTTTTTCAGATAAAAGTCCTACTGTTTAACCTAGAGCCAGGAATAGAAGAGATAGATTCATACCTTTCTCAAGGATATTTGCTTTGCACGTCAAACTTGACTAGAATTCAAATTTAGCTATACGATATCACATACTATGCCAATATCCTTTGAACCTCTGCATTAGACTAGAAAAGAAGTATTGAACATAGAATGAACTTTATCTATAATGAGGTGATTAATTATATCAGTTAAATCCAAAGAAGCATTTCTTTTCTATTTGGAAAGTTATTTACTCTTGGGCATAAAATTCTTCAGTTTTTGATGCAAAAAAACACTCAATATTCATTTTACCCACTTTGCAACTTAAACTGTTTTTACTCTAAAAAAATATTGCAATGATTTGAAAAGATAATAGTCACAGATGATACAACGTGAGGAGAGTATGAAGGACAAGGCAAAACTTCCATATTCAGTTCCATAATCATTTCCTGAGTGATTTTGGTAATGTGTGGTCTTGCATTATTGTGTAAGAGCAACACACCTTTTTAATTAACCAATGATGGGTGCTTTTCTGTAATACTTACAATTGATAACAACATGTCTCTGTTTTGTTTTAGTTTAGTACTAGTGGTACACTTAAATTCATAAAGTCTAGGTACCAAAGAACACAGCTCATCAGAAAAATTACTATGAAAATATTTATAGAAAAGGCACAGGGTAGCTACTTTACAGTGGTGAGAAAATGGCTTTTATTATTATAAAAGGCATTTGTATAAAAGTCTTCTATAAAAGTATATAGGGTTTCTTACTTATATAATGGAAAATGGTAAATGATAGTTGTAAGGTGTTTGATGAAAAGTGGTGTTGATTATATAATCTTGAAAGAAGCTCTGAGAAAGCAGGAAATTTCCTTAAACTTACTTATTATAAAACACAGATTGTGTGTGTGTCTGTACGTTTATATATTGGATCGGATTTCCTACATTTTTCAACCGATTTCAACAAAACTTCACAGGACTACGTAAAATTACCTTGCGGTGGTTCTAACAGCGCCAAAAATTAGAAAAACACGATTGTTTTTGCACAAAATCAATTTGAAAACATGATTAAGAGGCAGTAATGAAAGGGGGACAACTCATATCGAGTTATACTTAGTAATATCGAGTTATCGAGTTATACTTATTATAAAACCCAGGTTGGTTGTTTGTGTGTGTGTTCGTTTATATATAGGATCGGATTTCCTGCATTTTTCAACCGATTTCAACAAAACTTCACTTTTTTTTGGCAGGTAGTGTTTCTTATTGTCTTGCACACTTTTTTCTTTATTTTTACATTCAGAATGCTTTAAAAATTCCATTTACAAGACAATTGTTTATAATAAAATTCTATTCAATGTTTTTCTTAGGGTTTGACCAATTCGTAAAAAAAAAAATAAATAAAACTAATTAAGACATGCATGTCTGTCAACCTTAAACAATAATCTTTGTCAATTTTATTTTTCAGTCTTTATGATGGTCAATACTTGATCTATCTCTTAGTTACATCCCCAGGCAACGCCGGGCTCTACTGCTAGTCCTAAATAATCCTCAGCCTGGGAATATATGCAACATCTGTGGTAGGTTCTTCTCATCCAAAGCAAGATTTGCTAATCCTCTCAGATTCCATGTTGGTAAGCAATCCCAGGCAGATTATGCTGACAGCCATCTACAATGACTTACAGGAAATTCATGTCAGTTTTGTGATAGTATATGTGGGTCAGCAACAGGTCTGAAGAGTCACATGAGTGTGTATAAAACCTAGATGAATTCAAAGACTATACACAAGTCTGTCTGCAATACATTCAGAAAGCTTGCCAGAAAAAAGGAAACTAAGGTTAAAAATACATTTTAAAATATGAAAAATCTTTCTTGAAGCTTATATTTTAGCTTGCAATCAGTATGTATGTCTGTGTATGTATATATACAGAGTTGGACAAAAAAATGTATACACATTTCAGGAAAGGAAAAACTTGTATAGACATTGTAATACTAAAATTATTCAGACATCATGAGATTAATACAAGTTACCTTTGGACTCTGCAATCACAAGAAATGCCCAAAACTGTGGTCTTTAGCTTCCAGACATTTATGAGTACAGCGAGCTACTGCTTGGACAACATTGGCCAAAGTGTCCAATGGGATTGCTGCACATGTAGGTAATGCCATCAGTTGAGAAAATATCCTACTACAGTAAATGCTGTTATCACAATTCGATAAAACTATGAAAGACAAGTTTTTCCTTTCCTGGAGTGTGTATACATTTTTTGGCTAAGATATATATGGGTACCTCAAAAAGAAAAAAGGGGTACTGTTGTAGCATACCTACAGATGATAATGGGTATGCCTCCATTACCATAAAAACAGTAGTGAATACTGTATGTTGGTCTGCAGTTGGCGATTCATTGTGGAATTCACTTGACTCATTTCTAGCAGTTGACTGCTACTTTTACATGCCACTGGTGAATCTTATGTGTTGTTCTTGTCCTAAGTATTATCATTCATTACCAACCTTCATTTGATTATTCTACTCAGTAACCTTCTCTAGGTTACAACATTTTGGTGATGAGGATTAGCCAAAATCATAACAGATGCCAAAGGTGAAGGATGCATTTTAAAAATGAAAAATCTTTCTTAAAGCTTTTCTTTTAGTTTGTAGGCTAATAATAATTGATTAAATTTAATATTTTCAATAATTGAAATACTTTATTTTAAACTGAATGCAAATTGATTGAAATGATTTTTTTTAATTGCTAAAATCAGCTATATTGACAAATCTGCCAACACAGCACAATTCTCTTCATTTAAAAATCTTTCAAAAGTGAAATATAATTTTCTGAAATCTTATTTGAGGAAGAGTAACTGATTTAAAGTTTAATTAATTTGAATTAAATATCACTTACTTTCTATTTACAATATCGGAGAAAAGCATTTTTTAACAGAGTTGGGTGTTTTTATGAGGTTTTGAGCGATTTATTGATAACCTGATGTTTGTGAGATTTAGGTAAGGGTGAATTGCTGTAATATAATTACATGATGAATACAATGTGAACGCCTTATATATATATATATATAATTTTTAACTACCCAGTAATTTTAAATATTTTAAACATTCTAATATTTGATTGAATTATAAGTACTTTGGCTTTATAATCTTACTTTACTTTATAATCTTACTTACAAAGACACTTGTTGAAAAAAAATGTTAGAAAATTATTGATAAATTGTAAATTTAATATACTTACTGCTCATTTTCTTGTGTAAGGATGTCCATATTTACAAAAATCAGCACATTTATATACATGCACACAAAATTCTTTTCAAAATACTGGGGTTGCTGAATTGTATTAAGCTTTTCCATTTATGATTAGTAAGTATAGTTTTTAATAACAATATCATCTAACTGCTACAAATCAATGCAGAATTTTAAGATTTAAAATTTTATAAATTAAAATTTCAAAAAATGAAAACAATTCTTCTAAAAATTCTTCAATATTCATCGAAAAAAAGATTTTTCTTAGCAATGTCCATAATATATCTTATTCATAAAAGTGATTAATGTCTTTGTTTTATTTCATTTTTTTTATTTTACAATCCAGAGTAGATTTTCTGTAATTTGAGGTATTGTTTAACCCCCCAAAATTGATTTAAATTCTCCAGGGACTTGTCCTTATGAACATTAGATACTACAAAAAAGAAATTCTCAAAATTAAGTGGGGATTAACAGATGTAAAAAAAAAAAATTTTTACAAAGATTTTTTTTAACTTTAACTGTATCATTTCTTAATCGAATAAAATAATGATCTTCCACATAAAAAAAAAATCATGAATTTCTACTCCTGCTATGTAGCAAATAAATAATCTACAGGATGTGGTGCATGCCTTGAGA
Organism: Acanthosepion pharaonis; assembly: GCA_903632075.3. Lineage (NCBI taxonomy): Eukaryota > Metazoa > Mollusca > Cephalopoda > Sepiida > Sepiidae > Acanthosepion > Acanthosepion pharaonis. Next base: position 1,026,238 of record CAHIKZ030003216.1, read on the forward strand.
AGATTGGAGACCAGATTGGTTTAAATATTGTACTGAAGAAACAAAGACTAGTACACAAGCCTGATTAAGCCATGAACTAATACTTCAAATTGTTGTTCTTTTTTCTCTACTCTGTCTCTTCCTGTTCTCTGAGGTTCGTTGGCATTTTCTGCATATGATTTATGATCATTATGTAAAGTTTACAAGTTTATTTTCAAAGCTAACTGCTTGCAACTTAAATTGCATATCCCTATCTTGTGATTGTGTTATTCTTATCTGACTACATAAGCAAGCCAGATGGCTGAGTCAAGCATTGAGAGGCAACAATTCTCTTCACAAATGGGCTGGGTGGATTGAGTTGACATATTAGTCTATTTTTCTCTATTTATTTGTCAATTTACATCAGAATTTTCAAAAAAATTTTTTTTTTTTTTTCCTCTTTTCTCTTTGTTTATAATTACTTTCGTTTGCTTTAAGCTTCCATTTTCCATCTGATTCAGTGTTCCTGTGATTCTAGGACAGTTGTGATCTGTCCAACAATTGGTTAAATACAGTGGAAAGATAAGATACCTGGAATGCCCCCAAAATACTGTGACCTTTGCAAAATATTTCCTAGAAGTGGGGAGTTTAAAAGACACTTTTTTTTTTTTTATTATTATAAGTTAACCTTTTCAGGCTGTAACTGTTTGTTTTTAAGTTAAACTAACATAGTTCTCTATACCATTTCTGTATTGTCATCACATTTACACTTGCAAAATTAAATTCGGGGTTTTTAGCTTCTATTTTTGAAACATGGTTGGAACTGTGTAGCGAAAAAAAACCATATTTTAAATCAATTAATTTATTATATATATATATACACACACACACACACTAGGTGGAGGCTTGTGAATTAGTTGGAGTTCTACTACTTTGGAGACTAAGGTCCATTGTCCATATAAAAACAACGGACTCTATAGAGATGATTGTATAATCCTCCTGCATAAAACAGGCATACAAAAATCAAGCCTACTAAGAAAAAGACTGATTAAATTCTTTAAAGAATGTAGTCTGAGTATCACCACCACTAAAGTGATCAACTTCCTGGATGTAACCTTAGACCTGTCTAAGGGACTTTATACAAAAGACCTATACAATCATAGATACATCAAGTCTAAGTCACCCTAGAATTCTAAACAATTTATATAAATTGGTGCAATTTAGTCTTTCCACCAACTCTAGTAATAAGGAAATTTTTGACTAGTATAAAAGGAAATATGTAGAAGCCTTAGTACAAAGTAACCATAAAATAAACCTAGAGTACTTAGAAATTTACAAAAAAAGATGTTAACAAGCCAAAACACCATAAACACAATATCATATGGTTTAACCCACCCTTTAGCAGCAATGTCAAAACTAACATCAGAAGATTTTTCCTGCATTTTAGCCATTCCCCAATGCTAAAAAAGATTTTTAATAAAAATGTTAAATTTAGCTATAGTTATGTTAAAAACATTGACCAATATATATCAGAGCACAACAATATTATGCTAAACAAGCACTTAACCAACCTACAAGAAAGTAATTGCCGAAAAACAAGACCTGCCCACTGAACGGCATGACTAAATGTATAATTTATAGAGCTAGCATCAAATATGTTGGTGACATCAAATTGTATTTTGGTTCAAATGAAAACCATTGGAAATCATGTTTCTACCATCACCAAAGACCATTAGGTAATTTTAAATATAGTAAGAGTACTGCCTTCTAAATTTTTCTGGAAAATAAAAAGTGGCAATAGAGACCCAATGATCACCTGGGATTATGTAGCAAAGGACAAATCTTTCAGGGGGAAGGACATAAATTATATTTGTCTTTTAGAAAAAATCGTCTTTCTAAAACATATAGGTAACCCTAATTTGTTGAACAAAAGAAGTGAGTTAATGATCTCATGCATACATAGAAATAAATACCTGCTCAAACATGTTGACCCAGATTAATATAGTTTTATCTCATTTGGACCCCACATATACTATTGTTAATGTTATATCATTAATATTACTATTACCTATTATTAATATTACTATTATTATTGCTATTAAATATTATTATTAGTATATTATTACTATTATTATTATTTTATCCTGCTTACCTAATTTTTTTTTTTTTTATTATTGACATATCCTTTGAACTGGTTTATTCAGGCAAAAGAATTATCCCCCTTGATACACAACATATATAACTAATATATATATGTATTTGATATTTTGGAGGAACTATTAATTTTGCATAGAGATATACTGAAATCATGGAAAATGATTCATGTGTAAGTAATATGGAGAAAATTATATCTTCCCACAATTGTAAAATATTAACTACCATAATAGAGAAACTCTATCTAGGAGCTCCACCTGCAATTGTAGGAGTAGAGCTAATTGTCCAATCAGGGGGAAAATGTTTGTATGAGAATGTAATATATGAAGCTACAATCTTCCCCAAAGAAAATATCAGCCAGAAAAAAGATACATAGGTATATCCACTGGTAATTGGAAGCAGCGTCTGTACAACCACAGATGCTCTTTTAAATATCGATACCTAAAAAAATCAAACTTCCTTATCCAAACACTACTAGGATCTGGTGGACAAGGGATTAACCCTGCATTTTGAATGGAGATTCTTATCAAGAGCGAGAATCCCTAATAACTTCCGTGATCTATGCATTGGGGAAAAAATTTTTATTATTAAAGATAAAAATCCAGATGAGTTGCTGAATCTTCATAGTGAGATCATTTCCAAATGTAGACATAAAAAATTTACATAAAATCATAAAATGTCAGCCATTTTTGACAACTTTGTAAACAAAAATGAAATTCTCTCTTTAAAAATCTTGTCCATCCTGGGTATAATGATAAACTACATCCGCGTCCAGGGTAAGATGATAAACTACATCCAATAGCAAAGCCTCTGATCAGGAGGTTTTGAAGAGCGTGGAACCACCTCTTAATTGCTGTTGTTCCCATGTCCACCTTGACCTGGGGTGGTAGCACCTGTTAGGGTCCCAGCTATGGGCAAATAGTTAACCCCGAAATACTTTGTAAAAAATTATTACCAGAAATAAATTTTTGAAGAAAAAAAAAACTTATCAGCAGTACATTTTTTAAAATAATATTACCAGCTATACATTTTTGAGGAAGAAAATATTATCCAAAATAGATTTTTGACAAAACAAAATATTACCAGAAAAAAAAGTTGTTGGCATTAAATAACCCGTAAAACAAAGCAAACCAAACCAAATAAAAAATCTTCTAAAATTCAGTTACACATTTTTCAAAAGTTATTTTAGGAAAATTAAAAAATTTAAAGTATACTTAATGTAATTTGAAACAAACATTACTTAATTTTTAGCAGAAAAGATTTAGTTGGAAATATGAGAAGCATATCTAACTGTGGTGATTGGTTTTGGAGGTGTGAATTAAAGTTTGTCTATGTATCAACAACTAACATCAGGGCAGCTTATTGGATGGAAGGGCAGAAGTGACAGTATTTTGTAATTTTAAGTGAGCCAGCTTATTTAACTATGAAGTAATTCTTAAAAATTAAATCCTTTCAAAAGTCTATTTTATTGAGATGATTATTTTATTTTTTTTTTTTATTTTTTATTTTTTAACGAAGATATGTCCAAAGCCTGCACTGTTTCCGTCTAGAAAAAAGTTAATATTCTCTCTCTCTCTCTCTTTCTCTCTCTCTCTCTCTGAAAAAGAAAAAAAAATTGATTATATTTAAAAAATGAAAAAATATTTAGTGAAGTACATGTAAAAAAGAAAAAATTTTAATTTTGAAAATTCGACAATGATGGTCAGTCAGAGAATTTTACACAAAATCAACGTAATTTAAATTACAAAAAATTTTTTCTAAATTTTAAAATCAACTTAAAAAAAAAATCATAGTCTGAAGTCTTAAGAGATGAAATGCTCTCAAAAACTTTTTATGCTTTCTCATATATCTTTGCTCGAAAGTCATTTATGATATATAAAAATGAATAAATTGTTATCCCATATATATATATATATATATATATATATATATATATATGTGTGTGTGTGTGTGTATTTAGCCATGTTTTGATTAAATAAATTACAAACATTATGTCTGCTTATTTTTAGGATAATCCATTCATATTCACAGATATTTTCCATGTACTAGAATCAAATGATGCAAGAAATGCACTGTAACAATGAAAATTACTTTTATTTCCCAATTACTTTCTATTTCTTTCTGAGATCATCATCAAGGGTGCAACTAGTAAGGCAAGAACTATGTGTAACTAACTTTGAAAGATTTATAAACATTTCTGACTATGGTTTAACTGAAAACCAAAAAGAACTACTCAACCTCAGACCTAACTGCCATATATACAAAAAATATAATTGACTACATAAAAAAAATTGAGTTTGAGACACATAAACATAATTAAACTCAAAGAACAGTAGCTAATTACCACAGAATCAGAAAACTGTGATCTACTTAAGGCAGAATCTATAAAAGGAAACATTCATCTAAATTCCTAAATAAATCACTAAAGATTGCTGCAAAAGAATTATGCAACCATCCTGAAGTAGTAATTAAGAAAGCTGATAAAGCAAACATCTTTGTTGTTTTAAACAATTCTGACTACAACTCCAAAATGGGACAGTTACTTGACAATCATACCAAATTTAGAAAACTTACTAATAATCCTACTACTCAGCTAAAAGTGAAAAATTAATAAATTAATCACAGCTAACAATGTGGAACAAGACAATCTAAAACTTACCAAAATAATCAGAGACTATAAACCAGGATTCATTTATGGTTCTATCAAAATGTACAAACCTAACTTTCCACTCTGCCCTATTATATCTCAAATTCCCACTCCTGTCTACCAACTAAAACGCTTAACCAATTAATTACATTATACATACCTAACAAGTACAAAGCATTAAATCAACCTTTGAACTTATACAAATATTAAAAACTGAAAAACCTAATAATGAAACCATATCATCACTTGATATAACATTCCAGTTAGAGAAACCATTGACATTATTATTAAAAATATATATAATAATTCATCTCTGCCCCCACAAAAAATTTAAAAATTAAACCTAAAATACTAAGAAAATTACTTTTAACCTGTACCACTGAAGTCCCATTCTATGATCACAGAAATAATGCATATGTGATGATATTTCTGTGGGTTCAGTTCTGGGTCCAACCTTCAGTAACTTCTACATGGCCAACCGAGAAAGTAATATATTTAGTACCACCAAGAAATCCTCCATCTACCTAAGATATGTAGATGATATATTTATTTTAGTTAAAATCATAGAAGAAATAATGGAACTCCAAAAAAAACTACATAAGAACTTAACAAAGATAACAAAATCCCTTTCCTTGATATTTTAATAGACACAAATAATAACACATTTACTACCTCCCCATATAAAAAAAACAACCAACAAAAACTCTTGCACTCTCAACTATAAGAGTGAATCTCCTAATTACTACAAAATAGCACTTGTACAGAATTTAATTAACCAAGCACAAATTAATTTCTTCAGAAAAAAGATTTTCTACACTGAACTAAAAAATATTAAACAGACTCATTCATAATGACTTCCCAAACGACATTGTAGGTGGACAATTAAGACGATTTATCAAAAACCTCAACATACGTCAAATAGAACATGGTATTTCCTCAAAGGATCCTAAATATATCAAACTCTTATATTGTAACCAGATGCATGCTAACTACAAACAGGATGAGAAATCATAAAAAAAAACCCTCATTTGTAACAATATATCTCCCATGGATCCTAATAAAAAATAAAATTAATCATATATTATACAAAATACAATACAACCAATTTAATTATTCACAATAACTCCTTTGCACCAACTGATTGATGCATTACGTAAAACCAACATTATATATCAATTTAAGTGTTCCTTGGGAGAACGTATCTCCGACAGAAAACCAATATATATATTGGATATATGGGAATGGCATTATCAAGACATCTTACTCTACACATGTCTGACCATTCATTCATTGCGAGACATTTACACCAACATTCCTGTCCACATTCGCAGTATAGAAAAATACTGATCGATAACACAACTATCCTACACCAAGAAAATAACATTAAAACTACAGTTCCTCAAAGCAATTTACATTAAAAAATTGAAGCTGACACTAAATAGAATCAGCAACAAATACTGTAATAATGTTATAAAATTCCTACAAAAAGAACAGTTTTCACGCTTTAATGTGCGCTTGACCATGACATTACAACATAAAAGAAAAAATTCCATAGTGGATAATTTTTTCACATTCTAATGAACGCTAAAGCATAACTGTCAACCATTGAATTTAAATGCAAAAAGAAAAAATTCTGTTATAGATAGCTACACATAGTTTTTGCCTTACTAGTTTCACTCTGATGATGATCTCAGAGATGGAAAGTACTTGGGGAAATAAAAGTGATTTTCATTGTTACAGTTTCTTTTCACTGTTAGAGTACATTTCATGCATATATGGAAAAACATCTATGAATATGAACAGATTATGCTAAAAATAAGCAGATGTAATGTTAGTAATTTATTTATATTTTAATTATATTATATTATGCCTTTATCTATGATATATAAGTACAGTGTGTATGTGTGTATCCAAGCAACTCCTCTGCTCCCACTGGTCCAATTTCAATGATTCATAGCTCATTCAAAAGCTCTAGAAAAGTTAGGTGCAGGGAACAATTTTCGTTGAGCTCGGATTCAGGGCTGCCAGATTATGTAAGGTTAAAAATATATTATATTCCATAATATAGGTTTTACTTAATTAGCTTTTATGTTTCTCTAACTGTTCAAATGCTGAATGTATAACTAATTCTATTTTCTCATCTTTACACTATATTAATTTTATCTTATAAATTGTTTCATTTTCTGTCACCCATGAAATAAAATTATTGTTTGTACAGAAAATAAGGATCTATATACATCAAATCATCTTTAAGTGGCAGCAGAAGAATTATCGTTGAGCTTTTAAAAGGTAAGCTTAGATATTAATTAAATACTTAAATGCAGCTATCAATTTTGAGTTCTTCTGTAGTTTATTGATGCCTATCGCATCTACTCCTCTCTAGCTATTGTGATGATGGACAAACCACGAGTCCTCCACAGGAGCTAGCTTAAATGCTGCTCAATAGGACGGTTTTTAAGCTAATATATATATTTATTTAGTTGGATAGATGTGAGTTTGTGACCCTGGGTTTCACGCTTTAGCAATCGTCAGATAAACTATCCTATTGTTTGTCTGACGATTTTGAAACCCAGGGTCTTCACATCTATCAACCAAATATGTTAACTCTATCTCTGATATTGAGTGCTTTCTAATAAGTACCTATGCATATAATTATATATATATATATATATATATATATATATATATATATATATATATATATATATAAAAAAAAATTTATAATATAATTATGTTATAAAATCACTACTAAAAAATATTTATATTTTTTCAACACATCTGTGTCTTATCAAGTGATGGTGTTGAAAAGAAAATAAATGGTTTTAAAAGTTTCAGATGAATTAACGATCCTACACTAGAATAACCAATCAAAAACGAAGTACAGAAAGATTCAAAAGCTTGACAACAAAAATCCTGCTATTATAGCTATTTAGATCTTTAAATACGTGTAATATTAAAATAATTTTTACTAACTAATAATTATAAATTTATATGATAAAATTTAATATTAAAATTAAAAACTGGCAATTTTAAAAATCCAAATTTAATCACTATTAAGTTTAAAAACTACAAAATTATTGAAAAAAGAAAAAATATATATGTTTATTCAATTCATTTCTTCATTGAAATTACGTCTGACAAGACAAAAGCTACTAATTGTCCGGTCATCTGATAATACATGTATATATTTTTTTCTTTTCCGTTTTTATTTTAAAGTTTGTGAATATGGTCTTAAACTCACGCGTGACACAACAAAACACAATCAGATTATAATACATACGCATCCAGACATAATTAGATAACACACACACACACACAAATATACACACACACTTAAAAAAAAAAAAAAAAAAAAAAAAAAGGAAGAGGTGGGGGAATACATGAACAACTCCACAGCCCTTTACGAAAAAAGGAGACGTGAAACTAACACTTATACACACACACAGTTAAATGTGAATACACTCTACATACACATAGACACCGATATATACACAAACATACATCCACAATGGCATAGACATTGAGAAATCACAACCAGTAAATATTTTAGACTTAAATAAATGCTAACCACTTATTGAATTATAACAAAGGAGCAAAATATATAAAGATAAAAATGTTTAAAATAATATTATTTAATATATTAAAACGAAAACTCTAAAACAATAAATATCAATAAAAAATATATATATTATTAATCATATAAGTTGATAATAGTTTCATTATATATTTGGCAAGAAAAAACAGGATAAAGAAATCCACAAATATATACATATATATATATATATATATATATATATATATATATATATATATATATATATATATATATATACACGGCAACAAAAACAAATTACACATAAAAAAAAAAAAAAAATATATATATTCATACATACATATACGTACAGAAATACACACGAATAAATATATAAACATAAACATATACGTACATATACATATCTATGATAACAAGTACATATGTACGTACATATACATATAAACCTAAATACACACACATATATACACACATGACTTTTATGCACACATACTTAGATATATAAAAACACATATATATTATATATATAATCTTGATAAAACTGCAAACCAAAGTTTTAATATTTTTTGAAAAAAAAAACATATAAATGCTTTATTTTCCATAATTTTTGCAACATCATGGATATTTTCACATTTTATTAAAATGAATTAATTTTCATTTTTTTTCAATGTTAAACATTTATATATATATATATATATATATATATATATATGTTCATTGATTGATGTTACCTTCAGTGTCCCAAATATAGTTGTGCATGTAATATATATGCACACACATATATATATTTTTGACAATTGGGGAACTGTCATAAAAGTATACTTTTCTAAAATATCAGATTATGCATTTCATTGTTTAAGACTTCATCAAATCCGAAAGCAACAAAGAAATGAGCTTTGTATATTTAAATAATGAAGTCTTATTATTATGAAGCTGGTGTTTCTCGTGACTAAAAAAGAAAGTTAAAAAAAAAGAAGTCATTAACATTTATTTTCTTTACTTTCAATTTTCGAGTTGAAACATATAATCCTTCAGAATGGGTAGAAAGTAAAAGACTTGTTTTTTATTTTATTTTTTTATTTATTTATTTTTTAAAAAATTAGGATATATGATCCCAACAAAGTTTTAAATATTTGACATTTGGAAAATGTTCATGAGAGTATAACTGTTCTGAAATATGTCCAATTATGCATGTTGTCATCTGCAATTGTAAGGCACAGTTGTGACAGTTTATATATATATATATATATATATATATATATATATATATATATATACCTGCTTCAGAACTATTAACTTATGCAAACTATTGTTTTGATCATATCCATAATAGTTTTGGATGTGATTGTGATTCTTTTGATAATGTTAGCATTAGATAAATTGTTTTGAATAGTAGATGTTAGGGAGCTGGTAAGTAATATTATATATCTCGTTTTTTTTTTAATTATTGTCTTTATCTTTTTTGTAGTTGTAGGTTTTGTATGCTTTTCTCTTAGCATTGTGAATGAAAAAATCTGAATACTGGAGGTTTTTAACTGTTACCATGCTGGAGGTGAAAATTGAATTCTCTCCCTTTGCTACTCTAGGTGCATTCTGTCGCCTTGAGATGGTTGCTATAAATAAACACTTTTAAACTGTTATGTCTGGTATTTTAAGCTGGAAATTGTCTACTACTGCTTTGTAACAAGGTTGAACTTCCATTTTCCAACACCATTTTGGACTCTTTTAGACTCTATATGAGGTGTAACATCAATTAAACCAATGTTAATTTTTTCACCATTTTTTGTAAACAAAAATGGCTGCATCAACATCCAACAAAGCCTTTATTCAGGAGTTTTTCTATGATTAGGACTCCAATGATGACTTTGAATACTTTACTTGAGTGGATATTGACAGTGAAGTGGTTGGAGATGATAACCATGCTAGTGATGTGGAGGAAAGTGATGATGACCACTAGGTGCTACTATCATTCATGCCTGACTAATACTATGGAAGCTACTGGTGACCACCTGATAGCCTTTCTGAGGGTGAATTATTTTATCTATTTATAAACGACAAAATAATAATATTCATTAATGAGAACATGTCAAGAAGACAAATATGAGTCAGGTGAAAGAAAGAGCAAACAAATGCTAGTGTCTTCTTGTACGAAGAAACTCATCTCTTTTTTGATGAAATGAAGGTCTTCTTAGTGATTTTGCTTCTTATTGCACCCCCAGAACTTCTCAAGGAGTAATAAAAGTTAAAGTATGTTGAATTGTTTTTGTATTTTTTAATGTATTTGCTTTTTATTTTGTGTTTTTATTTTGTATTTTATTTTTTTGTTTTCAATGTCAAAACATGCATGCAAAACGTAATGCATTACATCAAAATATTGCTCATTCATTCTTTTATTAATCTACAAAAAATAAGATTTATATGCACAATACAAAGAAAGTTGTAACAACTTTAAAACAGGTGTCCATGTTTTTGCACCATTAAAAAAATGCAGTGGTAGAGGGAAAAATTCTAAAAAGAAATTAGTGTGGTAAAGGTTAAAGGTGTTTTTTTTCTGTATATTTTTCCTTCAAGTAAATATTGAAAGTCCTCTTAAGTAAAACCTTATAATTATTCCAGATTTTATTTTGTTGCGATGATGAGAATAGAAATTTATGAGGTCATTCTTGTTGGTAGATGTTCTGTAAACTTTTAATTATTTCTATGTAGCATATCTAGGAAGCATAATGTATATGACTGCCACCTCATTGTTACCTATAACCATCACAAGGTATCATTTCAAGACTCAGTAGTGACTTATATCAAGAAATGCCTGTTCATGAAGGTGGGGAAAGATGTTGTCTTGAGCAGGGTTAGGGTTGTACCCAAAAAGCAGAGCCAGTCATCATCATCATCATTGCATGCTGTCAAACTGCAGGTGTTACATTGGTGTATTCCTTCTATTAGTAGGATACCTTAATGAAGGCTAAGGGATCCAAAATTCTCAGCTAGCATGCTTACCACAAGGCTGAACAGTAACTCTGATATTATTACATCCCCACACACTGTGTGTACATCACACACACACACACATTTAGTGACTTTCTTGTCAATTTCTTCAGCGTGTGGGGGCCTAACAGTTCAGTTTTCCAACTGAACAGCCACTCATATTATCATGGTGAAAGCTACAGGTTCAACATACATGTTTTCTGTTAATTAAGCCACTTGACACAATAAGCTTATTGTTAGCCTGTTCCGGGCAACAGCCATCTAACTCGTCATTTTCAGTTATTCTATTTCATTGTTGTTAAGTCACCTCTCACCCTAACATCCTTAGACACTTCTCATTGTTTTGAGTTACAGCTAAGTAAACAGTAATGGCAGTAATCTTATTAGTTTTGGATTATGTTTTAGTTTTTAGAGGTAGTAAGAAAATCCATTTTCACTAAATATTTTTCTTTTTCTTGATTTAAAAAAAATATCTAAAAAATGAAATAAAAAAAAAAAATGCTGCCATTTTCTTTCTTTAAATTCTCATTGTTGAGGTTTACTGTTAGGCAAACTCTTAATCAGGAAAAGATTAGACTGCTGGCCTTTAACCTTTTATCATTCTGTGACTTCATTTGCTGTACAAAAAGTTTATCATGCCACTGAAGGTGACTGTGATCCCTGAACAATAGTTTTTGAATTTCATAGTTGTGTTGTCATATCCTGCTATGGCAACAGAAAACAACTTTGAGTGAAAATAACAATAAAGATACTGCAATTGAAAGGCCTTGAAAAAGAATGCAGTGGAAAAAGAAGTAATATTAATAATGCAGTATGCTAAAAGGTTAAACGTAATTTTGATAAACAAATAAAATAAGGAACTTTATCTTAACCTGTTTCATAATGAAATGAAAAAATTCTCTGTTATTTTCTTTTATTGTGTGTATATATAATATATATACTTATATATATATATATATATATATATATATATATATATAAACAGTAAGATATATAATCCGGTGTTCTTATAGATATTTTTATTTTACAAAATAGTGCTCAATGTAAATTTACAGAGCATTCATATTACGAATTAATTTTAGCTTCCATTTTTGAAACGTGGTTAGAACTGTGTAGCGAAAAAAAACATTTTAAATCAATTTATAATATATATATATATATATATACACACACACACACACGCAGTGTGAGGCAAAAGTCATGCACCATAGGGATAATTTATTAAAAGTATAATTACACATGAAAATGTTATTTACTAGTTATCTAATTGTTATATGTGCTGTTCAAAATGTCCTCCACTTTTTTTCAAAACACATTTCATTTCTGTGCCTGCATGATTCATTAACATGTCAGTGAGTTTCTGCTGTCATTTTACTGCATTCAGATTTAATTCGTTCTTTAAGTTCCTCAATATCTCTTGGGTGCTTCTGATAAACAACTGATTTCAAATGGTACTATAGAAAAAACAATCCTAGCGTATGAGGTCTTGTCACCTCGGTGGCTACTCGTCAGGACTTAATTGACCTATCCATTAAACCCTATGGTGCGTGACTTTTACATCACCCTGTATGTGTAATATTAGGTACCTCCACAAAATCGCTAAAAAAAGAGCATAGCTTGATGAAAAAGACGCCAAACTTGCGAAAACTAAATTTTATTGTCTAAAACTTATGTTATTATTAAGAGGAAAGACCAAAGTTTTTTTAAAATTATTTTTAAAAATTTTCCTTCTTTTAGAACATTCTAAATTTTGATTAAAAAAACCTTTTTCTATTTGTATCAGCGGAACTAGTAAATAACATAGACAATTTTTAGCACGTTTTTTTGGTATGACACACATTAATTTGAAAAATCATGCAAAAATAGAAATAATTATCGGATGTTAATGAAACTTTCAGAAACTATTCACAGATGATCGAAATTATTATAAATGTTTTTTTGTATGAAAGTCATGGTAGAAATATTTTTTTTTAAATATTTATTAACTAATTTTATGAAAACGCTAGAAATTCGATCGATCGGTTTTAGTGATTACAATAATTAAAAGCACAGGGCTTTGAGGAATGCAAATCATGTTTTTTTTTTTGTTTTTAATTGGATCACGGTACCTGAAAATCAGCTCTGAATTGTAACATACAAAACTCAATAAAACAAATATATTATTTAATTTCAAATGCTTTTATTTGCTTTTAGTTGTTTTTATGAATATGGACAATATTTTCTGAAAGCAAAAAAAACAAAATTTTTTCGATGAAAATGAATTTTAATACAATTATTTGTTATTTCATTAATTATAATAGATTTTACATTTAAGTTGTTAAAATATTATAAAAAAAAAAAAAAAATTAGTTAAAAGTCACATCGGCTTTCATAAGTGTCCTTATGAGATAGATCTTTTTTAGCGCGTTGTAAATTGTATCATTTTGACTAATCAGAAGATCCCCAGTAATTAAGAAATGTAATTTTGTGCTTATTATCGAGCTGTAATTATAAAATACAGAAGACCAACCAGAATATAATTAAGTTGCGTTATTTGAGTTAAGCATTGTTCTCCGCTGTTAAAGGCCTTTACTTTTTGCGAAACACGTGTGGAGAAGTTAATTTGATTTTTCAATTTCAACTGAGAAGGGTACCTACAAGTATCGGTATCATCTTATGAAATTTATATGATCTTATTTTTTATATTAATCTGTTCTGACATTTTTCCATAAATGAAATATCAAAATTAATAATAAAATGAATGCAAATACAAATAACAGTAGAATGTAATAAATGTACATAAAATTATAGTATTTTATGTACAATTTGATAAAATTTCATAAGAAAGGTACCTATAAATTAATTAGATACCTTTCTTAAGAAATATGAAATTTAATGTCACTCTTAACAGTTTTATTTTAATTTCTTTACAATATATTTCCCATAAAGCATCATAAACGTAAAGGTGAAAGCTAAGTACAAAAAAAAAAAAATTAGACCGCTGAAAGTTTTCATTAAAAATAACAGGGGTAAATAATTTGTTCACGTAAATGTAAATTATTTCACTTTTCTCCTTCCGTAGAACAAATTAGCCTCATGGAATTCGTAAATATATCTTTCATCACATGTCAAGAGACGCGAAAGTTTATGACCTGCTTTGTTTTATTTTCAAATTACATCTTTTTGGCACAAAAGCTAAGTTAAGTTTGGTTCAAAATATTTTAAATAAACATTATAATTTCTGATTTTCTTAAAATAAGTTTTGAAAAAATGATAATTGATATTTAAAAAAATTTCAAAGTCAGATTTCCAGTTTTTTTTAAAAAACAATTTCTTATTGTCTTGCACACTTTTTTCTTTATTTATACATTCAGAATGCTTTAAAAATTCCATTTACAAGACAATTGTTTATAATAAAATTCTAATTCTATTCAATCGTGGGACTCATCATAATGTTTTTGTTTGAGTTTGGCTTTGACCAATTCGTAAAAAAAACCCAAAAAAACTAAGACATGCGTGTCTGTCAACCTAAACAATAATCTAACGATCTCTACTGATTGTACGAATCGAAAAATCGGATAATTCTTTATCTTTACTGAAAGATAATTTTCGTACTTCAGGGCCGTTTTACAATTCCCTTTGCAATTTGTTACAAGGCAGATCAATAAGGCATTGGTTCTATTTGAAATTAATTCAATATTTAAAAGAAAATATTAAGAAATAATTTAAAAATGTCAACGTAAGAAATCTGATAGACAAAAAACAACAATATTTTGAAGATGATAATTATTAAGGAAAGAACACAGTACTTGTAATAAATTAATAAACCCAAATAAAGTTAATATTTTTTGTATTAGAAACAACAAGTGGAAAATATATTCAAATCAGAATTCTAATTATGAATCACCACAAGCAAAATGTGCAATTTTTTTTACTGTATTCAATAAGTAAAAATCATAAATTGTAAAAGATTACAAAGAAAGGCTACCTACATTTTTCAACCGATTTCAACAAAACTTCACTTTTTTTTTTTTTTTTTTTTTTTTCTTTTTTGGGGGGGCATGTAGTGTTTCTTATTGTCTTGCACACTTTTTTCTTTATTTTTACATTCAGAATGCTTTAAAAATTCCATTTACAAGACAATTGTTTATAATAAAATTCTATTCATCAATCGATAGACTCATAACGATTGAAAACAATGTTTTTGTTTGGGTTTGACCAATTCGTAAAAAAAAAAAAAAAACTAATTAAGACATGCGTGTCCGTCAACCTTAAACAATAATCTTTGTAAATTTTATTTTTCAGTCTTTATGATGGTGGATACTTGATCTATCTCTTACTGTTATATCCCTGGGCAACGCCAGGCTCTACTGCTAGTTTAAAATAAATAAATACATAAATTAATTTCTATAAAAATAATAAATAATAATTATATTAAAAAAAAATTCAACAATAATATTTACTCATATTTATTAGGTACTAAATTACATCACTTAACATCCTCCATAGTTTACCTTGACTTTGAAAAATATTTATGAATGTTCTTAAATTAAGAAATATTGAAAACCTAATAATTTTTACTTCTGTTTATAAATACTTGTTGCAAAATAAATTTCTTACATTTGCCTTGATAGTCATTCAGAGAATGAAACACATTGGTAGAGAAAAGTTTTCCTTTTGGCTTTATTAACATACATACACACACACTAATATATATATTTTTTTTTTTTCATTTTGCAGCAGTACAAGAAATTAATCATTTTTCTAGCATCTTTTAACATTGGATCATATATACGTGTTCTACTTGATGTGCTTGAGTGTCAATAGATGTTCAAAGTAAAGAGCCTCATTGTGAGTTCAACTGATTATCCATGTTGGAGAAAACTCTGGTCTACTCAGTGATGACTGAACATTACTACCTTGGTTTTGGAGGTATTGAATGTTACCAACTTGTTCCTCTTCCATTGCGCCATGAGAGGTGAGATGAAATCTGCTGTCAGGCTCTGGTCATCTAGATTTTTAAAGATGTGCCTATAAACTGCATTATCATCTACATATATATATATATATATATATATATATATACTAATAATCTGAGAATGCTCTTAGGCAGATCGTTAACATAAAACTAAAAATGGCTAACAGAGGTGAGTGAGCCTTGGAGAATACCTGCATTGCATACATTATGGCAATGACATTCCATTTTTGGTTTGATCTCACCCTTGTTGAGATTGTTGTATATTTCTCAACTGTGTCAGTGGTGAGTATTTGAGCTCATGTAAAAATCCAAGATTTTGAATGCTGATTTTCATGACTGGCAGATCCTTTTCATTTGGCACAACATACTCTTCTTTTCCCTATTTTTACCATTTTAGCCTTGTGCCATACTTAACTGAACTTTTTGAAAACTCGAGAATGAATGAATTGAAAGCTAGCAAATCAGAAGAAAGGTTAGTCACTAAACATAAAATGGTGCTCTCAAACCAAACCTTGCAAGATGGAATCTTGAGGGATTCTCACTTGGTGACTTTGGAATTGCTTTCTTTATTGCAACAATTTTTAACCAATATCTTCATCCATCTCCTCTCTCTCTCTCTCTTTTTGTCTATCCAAGAATAATACCACACACTCACACAAGCACCACCTGGCTACCTCATAGTGTTACCACTCAAGTGTGTAAAGTAAGAATTTTGTTGTCATTTAATCAGTACAAAGTTGATATCAAAGACTTCATTAGTGACTCTGTAGGAGGGTTAAGTCCTACCTTCGTTGTGAGTAATCATATAACCTGGATTGAGGGGTGGTGCTTAAAAACTGCTAGGTTCCCTTTTTTTATTAATTCATCCCTTTGAGAACTCATGGAAATAAACAGTAACATGTGTTCTGTAAAGTGGGTTGGAACCAACTGTTATAATTCTTATTTTAAAAAGAAAATGGTGTAATTGATACATTTTAATAATTTTTTTTTTTTTTGGTGAGATATTATCCAAGAGTTCTCAATGTTTTCTGTCAAGTCACACCAATTCTTTTTTAATTTTATTTTTGTTTTGGTGAGGTAAAGTTCCTTGAAGCACTGTAGTCTTGAAGATGGAAGGGGGGGGGGTAGGGCATCTCAAATCAGGTCACACTTCAGACAACACAAAGTGCACCAGTTGGGAGACAATTTTGGGAATGGCAATACATGGGAAGAGTGGAGAGGGTCTCTTGGTAAGTATGTATTTATTTTTATGGTAACTTTATTTACCTTTTTTTTCTTTCTAGAATTGTGTAGGCGTTTACGGGATGAAGTCAAGGTTGCTATTCACTTATATATTTTTTCTCCACTTCTGCTTTGTGGTTGTATTTGTTTTGCCCTACACATAATGAAATTGTCATATGCTTATTGAAATTATTGCATCTCATATACTTACAAATCATACAAACTAAATAGCTATACATTAGCATTAGTAAAAACAGATGACATCAGAGGCCCCAATTACAAATCTGTTTATTTGAAATAACTCTTTCAAAAATTTTAAAAATTCAACATTAATATTATTTAATTATCTATGTAACTATAGTGTTATTACTTTAAATGTTATTTTTAATGGATACTCGTGTTTGAAATAGACACCTCTTTTTGTATTTTTTATCTTAAGTGGTGTCTATTATGCTGAATCCATTAAATTCACTTATGTGCTAATACCCTTGGGAAAGGTATGAATGCTCTTCTTCTCTCCCGCCCCCAGCTATGGGTAAATAGCAAGACAGACCGGGTTCTATAGCCTTGGATGGCAACTGGTCTACTGCAGAAAGAAATGGCAACCTACTGCAGGAAAAAATCTGCCTCGTCAGTCATGTATCAAAAGATACATGATCGCCTAAGCGTATATCACGCATAGCACATAACTGACTGAACCTTGGGAAAGGTATGAATCGTTAGGGTTTTTATTTTAAAGTCTCTAGTGTAGCAGGCCTATGTAATATCAGTCAGTTATGTGCCATGTGGGATATACATGTTGAAACGATCATGCTATTTCACATGATGGACAAAACGATTTTTTCCAGGTAGTATATTGCCACTATTCTATAGACCAGAATCTTGATAAAAGAAC
Organism: Acanthosepion pharaonis; assembly: GCA_903632075.3. Taxonomy (NCBI): domain Eukaryota; kingdom Metazoa; phylum Mollusca; class Cephalopoda; order Sepiida; family Sepiidae; genus Acanthosepion; species Acanthosepion pharaonis. The sequence goes on from CAHIKZ030003216.1 coordinate 1,044,608, forward strand.
CAGTCTGTCCTGCTATTTACTCATAGCTGGGGGTGGGGGAAGAGAATTCATACCTTTGCCATGGGTATTAGTACGTAAGTAAATGTAATGGATTTGACTGAAATTCGGACTTGGATCTCCAATTCTTCAATCCGAGCTGCTATCCGTTATTCCATCGTCACTCCTCTAAAGTAATATACATTGTTTAAAATAAATATGGTGGAGGTGTACAATAGAGACTGCAGCCAGAAATGATCATTCAAAATTTAAAGTTTATTTTTTAGAATTGTAGTAAAAATTGTCTGACAGACATGTAGTTTGAAAAAAAAAAAAAAAACTTACTTCATGGACATCTGTACGTAAAAAGAATCTTGTAGGGAAGCCACATTGTTTTTATGCTGACAAATTAACGCAAAATCACGGCGATCACAAGATTTGAGAAAATATAAATATGCAGTGTACGAAAGACGGGTGGAGAAGAGGAAGTTAGTGTACAAATGGCCAGACAATGCAACAAATACAATATCTACACTTTGTCACTCAGAATTAGCACCTACGAAGGAATTTAAACTACAAGACATGACTGGGTTCTCCTGCTTGTATGCATGCTACAGCCACCATATTGACCTAGGGCAGCACTAACTCGTCAATGCACTTGATGTAGGCCTTTGTGTTGAGTCTGAGGCCCTATGAGAAGATGAATGTTATTTGGTTGATATTAGCCTACCAACAAATATCACTCAGAATTTAAGGTTTTGATGAATTAAGAGCCATTGTCAAAATGCAAGATAAATAACACAACTGTCCAATGAACAGAATTAATTAAAGTTTCCAATAAAAAGAAAAACGGGGGGTGGGAAATGATACAGCAACAATCATGCAAACAATATATTTAAAGCAAATTAACAGGCAGGAAGGCAAAACTCTGAGTTGGTGTTTGCACACAAAAACAAGGTTGGACAAGCGAACACAGTAGGTCTGTATAATAGATAATGCAGATCTGGACTGAGTCATGTCAAAATGCAAGCTGGTCCATTTTATTAGCTGAAAAAAATATCCCAGCGTGCATTTTGTGTACTTCTGACTATAAAAGGGGAGGGGGAAAGTTTTGCAGTCATTGCCACAAATTTGGAAATCGAAATGTTTCTTCTTTAGAATTGTAGTAGATGACCCCCAATTTTAAATCGTGATTTTAGGGATTTAAAAGTTGTCTTATACATGGAAATATATAGTTTTGTTTGTTTTTTAAATACTTTTTTACATTTTAAGGGAGCATGTCAGATGATATATAGACACACAAGTTTCATTAAAAATGACTAATAAGGTACTACGGTTAATTTTTTTTTATCTAATTTTTCTTTACTTTTACTGAATGTAAATTAAAAATAAAATCATCTTTGATAATAGCTAAAAGTATAGCCTAAAGCACTCTGACATACAGAATGCTCAGATAATTTCTACATAATTTATATCCAGAGAAGAAGAAAAAAAAAATAAGAACACAATAAAAATTGAATAAAAACACTTAACTACAATACCTTGTCACTTGTTTTTAATGAAACTTGTATAGGAGAGGGATTGCTGCTCAAATATTCACACACACACACACATATATATATATATATATATATGTGTGTGTGTGTGTGAATCAATTCATTGGAAGCAAGGTATTAATGCCACTAAGACGCAAGGCTACTGAGAGTGAAAGAGAATGAAAAGACTTTATAAGGAACTGGAAAGCCAATTCTAAACAGGAAACAAACGATAAGCTGCTACTCCTGTTCAAAAGGCAGGTGTGTGAACCGGACAATAGGTGACTCTATCTACTCCTGTTGAGGAAAAAAAATAAATAGTAAATAAAATTTCAGAGTTTAGATGGAGATGTTAGAAGTACAGAGTTGAAATAGGTTTCGTTTTGACATTTATAATGAATTTTCATAGCAAACTGGAGCCTCGATTAACTTTTAATGAATAATCTATTTTAGATATTTGTGATTTGGAGTGCTTAATCTATAGGACTATAAGAAAAATTTCTGTTTCTTACGGCTTCTCAACCTTTTGCTGGTTGCTTAAAGCCAGCAAATATTTTTGGATTGTGTAATTTTTTTTTTTTTTTTTTTTTTTCTTGAGATAATAATGATTTTTCAGATACAAGTTTTGCTATTTAACTGCTATCTGGTGGGGAAAAGAGGTCGATTCATACCTTTCCAAAGGATATTTGCATATAAGTGAGTAATATAATGAACCTGACTGGAATTGGAACTTGGTGCTCCAATTTCTCATTCCGAACCTTTATTCATTACAGCACTTGGTATTCCTATCTAGGTACTGACCAGGCTTGACATTGCTTAACTTTGGTGATTGGACAAGAACTGGTTTTTCAGTGTGATATGGCTGTTAGCCTTTCATACTCTGAAAAGACTGAGAAACCCACTCCTTCACAGCATTATAATCATGATGTTTCTTTTGCATTCTTTCATTGTCATCTTCAGAGTGTTTAAGAAAAAAATAGTTATGAAAAAACAATGTATTTTTATGTGATGCGGGGGGGAATATTTACCAACAATAACTTTCCTGGCAGAGGTTGAAGCAACCACCCACGGTTCATCATAGCCAATGACTTGAAGATCACTCCAGAAGCAACCCACACACCTTTTCAGACCCTTTCTAACCCTCTGGGATGCTATCTGGTTTCAGAGAAAACGTTCAAATGCTTTTGGTTGAAATTGTTTTTGTTTGTTATTCTTGGAGTACCAAGTGCCAGCCAGATTCATTTGCACTGATTGCCATGTCTTATCTAACACTTCTCATCTCGTGACTGAGGCTTTACTTTCTGCTGGGAAGAATGTTTTATGACTAATATTGCAAAAATACAAACTAATCATTATCGTTATCTGCTGAGTTAAAATAAAAAAAAAAAAGTAAAAAAGAGGAAAAAAAAAACCAACACAAGAGTAAGGGGCAGTCTGTCTAAGCCTTTCGCACCATCAGAATTACTTTCTGCTTCATAATTTTTTGTGTTATTCTGCCAAGAATCATCTTTGTTAATTCACATTTTGACTGATCTATTCTTCAGCCTTCCTCAAGCCTGTTGCATCTTTTATTTTTATCCTTTTCTCACTATGAACAGCTTATTCATGTGCTCATGTCACAAATATTTTGATTGATTTGTCTTTTTACAGCTTATCAGCTTTTCAGAGGTTATTTAAAGCTGAAACAATGATTTTCTGATACAAGTCTTAATATTTAACCCATAGATTGAAGGAGAATAGGTAGATTCATATCTTTTCCAAGGTTATTTGCACATAAATGAATACTGTAATTCCCCATGTATAATATACCTTCATCCATAATATACCCCACCTTGCCATAAAATAAAATAAGAATTATCATAAAACTAAATTGGTAATCAAACCTATAAATTGTACCTCTCTAATTTCATTACAGCCAGCATTTCCTACTCTTATTTAAAATAATGGTTTTAAACATAGAATAATATTATTCTAATTTAGTTTTATGATAATTCTTATTTTATTTTATAGCAATTTTAAAAAACTTTTGTAGCTGTGCATAATATGCACCCCTGATTTTTCTTATTTTTGGAAAAAATGCATATTATACATGGGGAAATACAGTATAACAAACTTAACTGGAATTTGAATTTGGCTGTCAAAACAGGATCTTGCTCAATAAACTGAGTGACAGCTCTTCACCAAACAAATAGAAAAATTGGGCACTGAGGAGAAATTTCAATAAAATTTAAATAATGCCTAAAGGTTAAATCCACTTTGGCAGGAAGGGAGACAAGCTACTGCCACTGCTTAGAACATATCCATTAACCTTTACAACTCTGCAGGCATACATGTCTGTCAGCAATAGTCTTTTCTACCAGCAGACATGTTTACTGAATGACAGCTTTGTTTCAAATGGAAAGTACATTTCTAAAAATAACCTGTTACTTTGGAAATGACATCATTAAGCTTGTAATATGAACTGGGAATGATGTCAGCCATTTTGTTTTAATTGAAATAGTTTTTATCAGCAAATTTTAATAGTGTTTTAAAAAAGTTTGTTTTTCAATCTCAATGGTGACCCCAAGGGCAAGGTGTGAATCTGTTACATCCATAGAGGAAGTTTCCATGGACGGTGAAAGTGACCAAGAAGAATTTCTTGGATTTACCCACACAGATATTGGTGATATGTATAACAGTGAGACCAAAAGTTATCCCAACCAAGGAGGAATTTTTGAACGATCACAAGCATAAAATCACCTGTGGCTACCAGTTTTCTTATACTCTCAAACTTACAAATGTTGATCAAGAAGCTAGTGAGGTAGATGCTTTTCATCTTTTTTTTTTTTTATATCTGATGAAGTTATTCAACTAATTGTGGTGGAAACTAACTTGTTTTTTTTTTTTTCTTTAAAGCATTTCACCCCAAGCAAGGCAGGAGTGCCACTAACATGCAAAGAGTTACAGAGAGTGGGAGCAAGAGTAAAGAGGCGTGATTTGAGGAAAGGATGAAGAGAAGGATGGGGAATAGATCAAAGAATTTGGATATGTCGATTGACATTGCATTTGAATAGTTGGAGATTATAGCTATCAGAGAAGCAAGTAAGAGGAAGGGAGTCCCACAAACAGGAAGTGTGAGACATGAAGCTATTGGAGTAGAAGAGACAGTTGCATTTAACCATTTTGACAGTGAAAGGGTGGGTCTGAAATGCCAATCTTGTAGCATGTTTAAATTCATGGTGTTTGGGAACCAGTGAAAGTAGCTCATTGCAGCAGTTACTGTGAAAGTATTTGTAAAAAAAACAAAAACCCAATTTGCAAATCAGAGCTTGCAAAAACATTTGTTTTGAAGAAATTAAAGCATTTTTGGCCTTGCTTTTGTTGATAGCTTTGATATAGCGACCTTTGTATTCATTTTACTGGACAACAGATCCCCTTTTATATATGCAAGCCTTTTATGATGTGAGAAGTAAGAATCATCTTTTATCAATTGTACTACTTTTTTTTTAGTTTTCATGCCCCCCTACAATCAAAATTTATTATATGTACAATAAAAAAAAAATGTCTACATTTTTCTACATCCTTTCAAGCAAATACCTTTGAAAATTTTATAATAAAATCTCTAAAACCCTAAAAGTTATTTGTTATTAATATACTTACCATTCAAAAACTTAGCACATCTAAAATTAATGTGGATCCAGGGGACATAACTCTGAAAATTAGTGTGGAATTGTAAAGGTTAAACGGAGGAGTAGGAGTCTAATATCTTTAGAAATTTGAGGCCAAGGATGGTGAGTTCAATCCTAGGTAGGACCACAAGAGTCGTCATAGTTATCATTGACTTTCCAATTTCTCATTCCAAGGCTGAGATCCACTACACCACCCACACATCCAAGCTTACAACACCTAATATACCCCAGCAGTCACCTATCTAGATACTGGCCCGGTTCAATGTTGGTTAATTTCAGTGATCAGACAAGAACCAATGTTTTAACATGATATTGCCATAATCCATTACAAACCAGATTTTGACACTAGGTCTTTGAGTGTCATCTTCTTTTACCTAACAGACTTAATAGCAACAATACAGTTCATGGGTTCTATCACTGATATCTCATACTCACAAAATGTGAACCCTCAAATTCATGAAATATTGAAGGCCCAAGAATCTATCAGCCAAAAGATTTGCAATAGAAACAACAAACAATACAAATTGTGAAATTTTGGGAACTTTTCACAACAAACTTTAAATTAATCTTTTTTTTTTTTTTTTTTTTTAAATTCCATATCCATTCAGGACATAGACAGTCATGGCTCTCCACATTTTCCTTTACTTTATTATCTGTAAATTACCATGCATTCTTTGGAAAGGTAGTGGAGTGGTTTCTTGTTACCTTCTCTGTTGTTTGAAATTCAAAGATGTCTTTTTTTTTTTTTTTTTTTAAACTGATTACCACTGAAGCCTAGAGTGTTCAGTCTGCCCTGTTATTTAACCCATAGTTGATGGGAGGAAATATGGGTTCATGCCTTTCCCAAAGGTATTTGTGAGAAACTGAGAATACAGCAGACTGGGCCAATTCCACTTTTGATTCTAATAACATTTGCATTACCTGTATATCTTAAGTTACCTTTTAATGAATTATCAGAAAATTGGCACCTGCACTATTATCATTATTATTTAATTATGCTTGTTAGGAATGCAATGACATTAAACATATAATTACACAATTATAGTGAGGGAGATTGCTTGTTCTGTTTTTAAAAAAAGAAAAACATAATTTACATTAAAAAGGAATCTGGATCAATATATTTAAGCAGATATTTATTTTTATGCCTACATGTAACCATCAATTCATTTCTCTTGTTTAATAAGCTAGAGTTATTTAAGTGTTTTAAGATAACCAATTTTTCAAAAGACATAAGTTACATCTATTTTCTTCCCATTGTGGCTCTTGCTATAATATCCTAGCTGATTAAAAGTGAATTGCTATCAGGAAAAAAATGATTTATTTTCATCTGTCTTCAGTTGACACTTCTTTTGTTCTTCAAATTAATATTTTAACAATTTCTACTGATTATTTTTTTAAAAATCTTTTTTTCTTTCATAATGGAGATGGGAATAGTGTAATAGATATCTGTGTGGAAAGTGTATTAGATATGCCAAGTTCACTTTCCGTACAATTCAGTTTTGTTCACTTCATGCTTATTGCCCTTGGAAAAAGCATGCATCCATCTTCGACCATCTACGGGTTAAATAGCAGAGCAGATTGGGCTCTATTGTCTAGAGAAGGCAACCAGTCTAGGAAACAGAAAACTCTGAATTCAAAAACCAGCCTTAAAATTGTTGGGTTCTGTCAGGCTGTCTTTCCCCCAGACACACCCATGGCTGCAGTAAATGTGGTGCCTCTATGACCCTAATGGGATACAGGACACACAAATTCCTTCCATATTTACAAAATGGAGTATATTATAAATAAAACTGTTTATCTGGTTTAACTTGATTTCCTTAACCCCATCCCCAACAAAATGGCTGAATATTTCTACAGAAATACTTTTTTAACTATCATTAAATAATATGATCCTAATTATTCCATTAGTGATTAAGTTGATATGATCTGTTGCACTTTGTGATAAAGCTTACAAAAAATTGTAGGTATGTAAGTACCATATGAATTATTAGTATATTTGTTTTTTCTTTTCTATAATGGAATTGATTTGACCTACTTTCAGGGTCCAAGCATTGAATGATAATTTGTTCTTTATTAGAATAATCCTTGGCATTTTTATCCTGCATCCACTTGTGCAAAGCAACTTTGAATAGTATTTTTCTGCTTTCATGCCTTTATCAATATTGATATTCAGGGAAACCTTTCTTTATATATATATATATATATATATATATATATAATTTTCAGTGCTGAGATGCTTTCTGGCAAACTTTGGCATTGCCTTAAATTTTGGGCATCAGGATCTGTAAATTGATGTTGTGTCTGTGTTAACCCTTAAGTATTCAACCTGCACTGTAAATTTCAGCTCTCAGTGTTCAACCCACCATAACCTATCCTGTGTATGCTCTATAATAATACGTGACATCATTGCAAGCATAGAAATTCACATGAATGATGAGGCTTTAATCACAATCAGTGAGTCTGGGAGCCGATAATGTGGGAGTGGGGGCGGTGAGCATATTGAATGCTCAAGAGTTAAGCCATAATATTTATATAGCTATATATTGCAAAGCCAATGTTTTTTTTAAAATATTTTCAAAAAATTGATATGTTAAGTTCATATTAGTATTCATAATAGATTATTATAAAACAAAAATTGTAAATATTCTATATTTCTGTAATAATATAATAATTATTATTCTATAAATATATGAGTTATTATAAATCACATAATTTCTATCTGAATTTCTGCAATGAGGAATTATCGTTATGTTATTTACAGTTGAACTCATGTCCTCATCTTTATCATAACATTTCAATGAGGTGTTGTTTTCTGAATTTGGTAGCAAAACAGTTGTAAGTTAAATCCTCAGGCTGGATAGCACAGACTTGGACACAGAAAGAAAACAATACAAAATATTCCTAGACATCGGCAGGAAGTCTAGAATGGTTTACTCCTTAAACAGTTCAGATCTGAAGGTTACTCAGGTTGATAGACACCTGATGAAGGGTGCAATGGCTGAAATGTTGTCATGATAGCATAAGATGAGGACATTAATTTGACTTCTTCTTCTTCTACATGCCATATCCCTGCAGGACATGGACGATCATGGCTCTTCCCAATTTGTTGTCCTTTGTAGTTAATAAATAAATAAATAAATAGATAATAATTATAAAGGTGAGTATCAAATTCTCCCAGCCCTCTTTTCTCATGTGCTCTATATCTTTCTGATGTTAAGTATAACTTTTTGTTTCCATTTTCTCTAAAACTTCCTTGTTACTCACATATTCAGTCCATGGTATTCTCAGCATTGGTCTGTAGAATTGCATTTCTGTTATTTCAAGTCTTTTCTGCATCTGTGAGGAGATTGTCCAGCATCCACTGTCATATAGGACTGATATTACCTAACAATTCAGTACACTTTTCTTATGATATAAATAAATCATATGTAATTTTGCTGCTTCCCAACTGGTGGCAAGTAGCTTGAATTCTTTGGTAGCATTTACAGAGGCTAACTTTGTCTTAGCCATTTTCCATATGGTTTCTGTTGCCATAGAAAATGGACAGTGATAATTATTTAGATATTTTTCTTAAAAATTTAAATAATCTTCTAATAATTGTTTTCTTTTAATGTTTTCTTTTTCTCATATTATTTCATACACAGTAACCCCTTACCTTTTAGTATCTTTGCTGTAACCTAGGGAAGGCTACTGAATAGAATAATCGCATGTAGGTTGATAATGAATGATAATGCATAAGACAAGAACAACACATAAAATTCACCAGTGGTATATAGAAGTAGTAGTCAACTGCTAGAAGTAAGTCAAGTGAATTCCACAATGAATCTTCAACTGCAGGATATCTACCAACTGCCCCACATGGTCAGATGACAAGGCTGAATTTAATGTGGGGTATCTGAGCCCATAGGCTTGGACAAAAATTCCCTGTAGAACCCGTATAAAATGGGGTTAGGTAGCTGTTTCCTGAGATGAGATTCTGCCCTTTGACATAGCCTCATCTGGGGATTCTCTCTGCCTGGAGACAGAGAGTTTGACCAGCATAGCTGGAGATGAATCTCCAACTGCAGACCAACATACAGTATTTACTACTGTATTTATGTGAATAGAGACATACCCATTATCATCCATAGGTATGCTACAACAAGCTTAAATGACTTTGCTTTGGGTGAAATGATTAAAAAAAAAATCATAATAATAATTCAAATGATAAATAAAACAATAGTTAATATTTTTTAAAATTAAACCTTTTACCGATGCTATCAATTCCTTATCTTTTGGAATGTTAGAATATTAATTGGCTCAGGGAAAAAAAAAATTTGCTGTCCTTTAACAAGCACATATATTTTGAGATTCAGAATTTGTAAACAGATCTATTTTATAAAAATTATATACCTCTATGTTGATCCTGTGATGTATTCTGAAATAAACTGTGATATTCAGGATCTGTAAACTGATCTTTTATCAATATTTGCCGACTGTCTATGCAATGACATTTTGTGTGTTGACTGAAAGGGTATAAATTTTATATTTGTTTCAAATATATGAAATATACTTTATCAATTTAGATGTAACAATGTACACTTGAGTTATCTGTAGGTATTTCTAAAGCTTGGCTTTGTCTGATATATTACATGTCTATATGAGACTAGCAAAAGAATTGTCTAAAATTACAGGATTATTTCCATATAAGATTGGCACTACTGCTTCAATTCAGTGTATTATCTGATTGAGATCAAAATGCCTCCCCTGGACCTCTGTCTGGGCTTAGAGTATAATATCTGTTATTGTTGTTATTATCTCTCTCTCTCTCTCTCTCTCTCTATATATATATATATATATATATATATATATATATATATATATATATATATATATATATATATATAATTTGAAAAATATTTTATATATATACATAAAAATTTCTGGGTTTGGGACTTAAAAGTATCTCAATCATCAGCCAATATTTGGTAACTTACCAAATATTGGCTGAAAATTTTAATCCCAATATTTTCATAAGACATTCCTAATAGAAATTTGATACTGTTTTATCTTAAAGCATTTGTAAATTATTTCAAAAAAATATTATTTTGCTCTATGTTGTATTGAGCAGTTATGTCATAAAAAGTAACTTCTAAAAAACAGTAGATTCATAATCTGTCTGTTCTTTCTCTTTTATATAATAAATATATATATATAATATATATAAGTCAACACAGTAGTAATTCAAGAAAATTAAAAATAATTTTGAATGTTGAGCAGTTATGTCATAAAAAGTAACTACGAAAGAACAGTAGATTCATAATCTGTCTGTTCTTTCTCTTTATTTGGCTATATATATATATATATAAAGTGAACATTGAAGTCAACACTCAGAGGCGGCAGACTGTTTCATGCTGGGTGCAATCATCAATATCCACAGAGCTCAATGCAACTATGCCAAGCAGCCCACAGTTACAGGACCTTACAGAGGATATAATCTGGCCTGATCAACAAACAGAATTTTGTGTGACTGATTTGTATTTGCTTTTTTTTTTTTTTTTCATGGCTTATCAAACCTTTATGGTTTATTTAAAGCCCAAAACATATTTTGGATTGTAAGGCCACAGATAGTAGACTGATCCCAGATACTACACAGACACAGGCCACAGGTAATATATTGAACATAGACTGTAGTGCCAATCTATATAAAAATAATCCTGTAATTTTTTTTGGCGTCCAGCATGAAACAGCCTGCTGCCTTGAGTGTTGACTTCAATGTTCACTTTTATATTTACATACGCTCTATCTCTGATATTGAGCACTTTATCCCATAAATAAAGCACACCTTAAAACTATATTTCTTCATATATATATATATATATATATATATATATATATATATATATATAATGTGTGTGTATTTTGCAAATGTTATGTAGTGTTATATATTCACCATTGGTAATGCTTTCAGATGCTTGTAAACCTGTAATTCCTTGAAAAAACATGTTTGTGTGCTTATATCTGTCTATGCTCAGGTTAGGTTTGGACAGAATAGTTTGTTAGACACAATGACTGATATAAGGTTATTGTAAAATTTGTCTTTCACCAAAAATGCTTACAGGATTCTATACAAAGTTTGGGAAATTTAATCATTAAAAAATGTCTACTTTTCACAGTTTTGAAATAGTCATCTTGATTGAATTTCCAGCGGAAGGAACTGTTAAAAAATGACACTTCCAAAAGTCTATAATACACTTGGTTTGTGAATACTGTTGTAGTTTCTTTTATTGTACTTCTCACCTCTGGAACTCTCTTATTTCCTGGTCCCCCCCCCCAGTCTTCAAAAATGTCAATGCAATGTCATTTGCCATCTGTTTTTTGAATTCCGTTTTTATTGTCCTTTCTCCTCATTAAACCCTCATTTTCTTTCCCTCCCAGTAACCCTTGCATCTTAGTGGCATTATCACTTTGCTTGGGTGGTGAAATGTTTTGTTCTTTCTTTTCTTTTCTTTTCTTTTCTTTTTTTTTTTTTTTTTTCATATGAAGGAAAACATTATTTTGTTTTCCTAATAAAGAAGGTCTTGCCGATTCAGTCAAATATTTATTGGTTAATCAAAAACTATTAAATATCTGATACCTGGCACGTTGGATAAAGACGTTAGTTAGATCCAGTGACAGGACCCAAAGAGTGTGAGTTCAATACCTGGTTGAGGCGGTGGAGAACTTGGAGAGGGGAATTAACAAGAGATAACTGATAACTGACATCTATTAGACATGGCAGGTGGAACTAGAACATTCTACCCCAGCGAGCGAAATAAAGGGTTCAGTTCAACATTTGCCTGAAGAAGGCCGGAACATACAACGGCGGAAACATAGTGATAAATATGGCAACAAAGATGAGGATGATAGTCCAAACAATATAAATAATGTACATAATACCTCATCTCAGAAATATAGACAAATATCAGTTTTACATCAAAACTTAGAAAGAAAAGAATTTTTCGTGAAACATCAGAGATTCTTCAGCACTTCCACATGTATGCAAATCAAAATATTAATTTTTCGTTTTATTTATAAAGGCATGTAGAAACAGATTTTTTTAATTTTTATCTTTTGAGAATTTAATTCGGGGCCTCTTTTGTCAATACCTCCTTCGTCATAGGAAATAAATTTTTAATCTTTTCATTTTTATTATTTACAATAATAAATGTCTTGATGCTGTACTGGTTTACGGCTCTCACAGTACCTGATCTTACTTGCTTGAAGGTGTTAACACGTCTATAACTTATTCCTTTGCCCTAACCTTGAGTTGTCTTCCGGAAAGAAAAAAACTTTGGCAGTTCCTTAACAAGCTTGTATATTTTGGAATTCAGGATTGGTAAACAAATCTTGTCAATATTAAACTATTTTATAAAAATTGCATTCCTCTAGAATGGACCCTGAGAAGTCTTCTGAAATAAACTTTGACGCTGCCAAGGTTTGTAGGGTACTGCCTCAAAAAGTTCTTCCATTTGTGATTCAGGATCTGTAAACTGATCTTTTGTCATCATTTGCCAACTGTTTATGCAATGATATTTTGCATATTGACGGGAAGGATATAAATGTTTGTTTCAAATATATGAAATATGCTTTATCAACTAAGATGTAACGATGTACACTCTAGGTATCTGTAGGTATTTTTCAAGTTTGGTGTCATCTGGTATATTACATGTTTGTATGAGACTAGCAAAATAACTGCCTAAAATTACAGGATTATTTTTATATAGATTGGCACTACAGTCTATGTTCAATGTATTATCTGTGGCCTGTGTCTGTGTAGTATCTGGGATCAGTCTACTATCTGTGGCCTTACAATCCAAAATATGGTTTCGGCTTTAAATAAACCATAAAGGTTTGATAAGCCATGAAAAAAAAAAAAAAAAACAAATACAAATCAGTGGCCATCAGTGGTCACACAAAATTCTCTGTTGATCAGGCCAGATTATATCCTCTGTAAGGTCCTGTAACTGTGGGCTGCTTGGCATAGTTGCATTGAGCTCTGTGGATATTGAACAAACACAAATATGCCTTGGCTGATGTCTACAGCAGGGATTGGCTAGCTGCCATAGCAGACAGGTGTGGTTGGGAATGAGCAGCCAGTCATTTGCAGTCTGAGAACAGGTATTGCTATGCAGCAAAATAACAGGTTGACTTTGTCTAGAAAAAAATTTTCTGTTTCAGTGCATCATTCAAATGAGCCAGTTGCTCACAACAGTTCTGACCAGTAGTAATTTTAATTTTGATTCTACTTTATCTGAGGTGGTGAAGACTCTCCTCCTTTCTAGTCATTGTTTTCTACGTTTTGGTTGATTGATTTTGTTTAGCAGCATATCAACCTCGATGGTTTATTTCATGCTAAAGTCTAAATATTTTGTTCATAATTTTATACCTCTAGGTAAAAGGTAGGTATTTTAGATCTATAGTTTACAGATCGTAAGATGTATTGGTGGTAATGTTCTTATAAAAAATATTTTGTTTGTATTAGACTCTTTTTTTTTTTTTTTTTTTTTTTTTTTTAGTGTTATATTGGTCATTTTATTTTAAAATGACCTGTTGATTTTTTTTTTTTTTTTTTTTTTGCGGGGGGGTCACTATTTGCCCATAGCTGGGACCCTAACAGGTGTTACCACCTTGGGTCAGGATGGATCTGGGAACAGCAGCAGTTAAGAGGTGGTGCCACACTTCTTAAAACCTACAATCTCTTGATCAGAGGCCTTGCTGCTGGATATAGTTTGTCAAACCCAGGACAATCTACATTTTGGATTCTTATAACAAATCTACTTTTCATTTCTAGTGTCTCAAAATGACATTTTTTTTTTTTTTTTTTTTTTTTTTTTTTTTTTTTTTTTTTTCCTAAATATTCACCAAGTACAACTCCAAGAGCCACTCAATGTAGAGTGTTATATAATGAGGTTGTATGAATGTGAGAGGAGGGGGGTTAAGGAGTACAGCTTATGGGGGTATATAGGATAGATAATGGTTGACTGTGGATTAGAAGAGGTTAAGATTGAAGTGACTAATGAAGCCTCCTCTCAGGAGTTTGTTCCACAAGGACGGAAAATGACTGTTATGTTGTCAAGGTGAATGATACACAGAGAAGAATGAGTGCTTAATATATTTATTCAACACCAGTATCTGGTGCTAACAGGATATATACAAAAAAAACACAGAACAATATGTTACAAAACAATTAACAAGACAACTTAAAAGGAATACAGGTGGGTCAAATGTTGTATAGCCAAACAGATCAGTCCGAATATTAATCAGCTTAGTATCAACTTATTAATCAACTGTTGAAGTCCTTAATCATAGACTATTTAAGGCTATGAGCCAGGTCATCTGGTAAAGTATTGAAGGGGTGCTAGCTACTCTACAACAATGACCAAGCTGTTTTTTCTGAAAAATTTTGTCTTGCCACTGGATTTTGTTCTTGTGAAGTTGAATTCTTTTTTTCTGATGATGCTGGTCCATTAGCAAAACCTGACAAAGTAGATGATTTCCAAATTGTCACAGGTATTTACCATTCCGTTGGATTCTCATCCAGCTTCATTCAGCCATATTTATATTGGTAACAATTTTATTTGTTTTTTTTTTTTTAATTTAAGCAAGTTTTACTGTAGATGATAGACAATCTTTATTTAACTATTTCTTTTCATAAACCTCTCTTGCTTTAATTCTGAATAACCAAACATATTCATGTGTGCATTGAACATGGCTGCCATATCTGGTCTCTTTTTTTTTTCTTTTTTTTTTTTTTTTTTTATTCAAAATTTTTTTTAAAATTACAAAATTATCAGAATATATAGGCCATCAAATATGCAATAAATTTTAAGACATCGAATAATTGCCAATTTTACCTGCCTTCACTCCTTCAGCAAGCCCAACATGCTTTCAACACTCTGTGGCCAATCTGGAGATCAACAGCCCTCTCACTTTACAAAAGATCTGGATCTTCAGCACCAACATCAAGTCAGTCCTGCTTTATGGCTCAGAAACCTGGTGGGTAACCAAAACCAACACCCACAAGCTTCAGGAACATCCTTAATATCAGATAACCGGAAGTCAACTCCAATGACAGTGGGACAGGACTAGACAAGCCCCAATCAACATTGACATCAAGAAATTGAAATGGGGATAGATCGGCCACACACTCCACAAACCTGTTTCTATTGTCACCAGGCAGGCCCTTGACTGGAATCCACAAGGGAAGCCGTCTCCAATGACCAACTGTGGGACAGGACCAGACAAGCCCCAATTGAGATTGACATCAAAATTGGAAATGGGGATGGATCAGCTAAACAATCCACAAGCCTGCTTCTACTGTCACCAGGCAGGCCCTTGACTGGAATCCACAAAAAGCAAAAAGTGGATTGACCTAAACAGACTTGGTGTAGAAGTGTTGATGCAGAGGTGAAGGCAGCTAGCATAACATAGGCCAAGCTGAAGAGGATTGCCTGGAACTGTGTCTGTTGGAAAGGTGTTGTTGTGGCCCTATGTTCCCCAAAGAATCAAGAGGCATAATAATAAAAAATAATAAATAAATCACTCACTCAGCAATGTTTATGGTTTTAAATGCAATGATTAGAATTTTAATGAACCCCAAACATGTGAAATTAAAACAAGTAATCCAAGATTAAAAAAAAAAAAAAATGAGAATAAAATGTATTATGTCTAGAAAATACATTTTTATTCAAATTTTGGTTCATAATTCATTAATATAAAATTGTGAATAAAAAAATTGTTTTTACAGCTATTTATAAAATAGTTAATAATAAATATTGCATTGTGGAGGGTTTACATATTTTGATAATTTTGTAATTTATAATAAAAAATTGAATAAAAAGATTTCTTCTCACATTTATTTCTTTTATAAAATTTTAAATAAATCTTTATAAAGGGTAAATTTTTTTATGATTTTGTAAGTAAACATTGCCAAGGGGGGATGACCATAGTTAAAATAATAGCAGTGTCAATGGATAAACTGTTTTTTGAAACACCATTTTTTTCAGGCACAAAAGTCCATGTTTGCTGATTTTTAAATCCTGTAAATAAAGATGCAATCCCTGGAGGTTTTGAATAAATCATCTCTTAGTTAATATAGTATTAGCATTAATGGTTGAATGAGATGCTAGTAAAATCTGTAACATCTTAATCTGTAAAAATTTCCCTACATACACTGCCCCACCCACCATACTTTATATGTGAACTTAATTATACATATAACCAGTAAGCATGCATGATGGGGACACACCCTGTTTTTCATAAAGCTATGAACATAAACAGGCACATGCATATATATATATATATATATATATATATATATATTATTTATTTAAAAATATGATTCCAAAATGCGACATAAGAAGTCTCATGTTTCAAAACAAGAGCCAAAAACTTCAATATAATTATTTAAATTAAATTGAGTTAAAGTGAGTTCTGTTCCATCTTCAAGCGAAATTTTTATTGGAATAACGTATTTCTGAAATTTACGTGTTTTAAAAATTCATTGAAGTTTTCGGCTCTTGTTTTGAAACATGACTTCTTATGTCGCGTTTTGGAATCATATTTTAAATAAATAATTATATTTATTCTCTACTTTTGTATCGAGCACTATTTTTTAAAAATAACTAAAATACTACGGGACTTTGGATTATTTACCTAACCAGTTCCTTCCTATTTTCTATATATTTTTACATATATATATATATATATATATATATATATATATATATATATATATACACACACACACACACAACTTTGTACTGTTATTTGGCACTTAATGAATATGTGAATTGCATTGATGAGTTTTTTGTGGGATGGTGGGAAGAGTGGATAGTTGGATGATGCTGGGAGCACAATAAAAAAAAAAATGAAGAAGCATAAAAAAACTTTTGGCATGGGCAGGTAGTTTTTTTTGGGGGGGGGAAATATTTTTAGATTGTAAAAATTTTGGGTAGATAATCGAACTCTGCTGTCTGATTTCCAACTCCGACCTATTATCCATTACACCTCCTGCACATTCAAGCTTAGAGCACCTAGAATTCCCAAGCAGTCACCCATTTAGGTACTGACCAGGCTCAGCATTGCTTAACTTTGGTGATGGCATGAGAACCTGTGTTCAAACATGATCTGGCCACAAGCCCGTTGTTGATTATAAGCATTGTTGGTATTAGTGGTAATAATGTCATTTTGATGGTATCGGTGGTAATAATGTCATCTTGGCGGTATTAGTGGTAATAATATCATCTTGGCAGTTATTACTAAATGGAATGTTGACTATTATTCTTAATTTTCATTATTTACTTTGTTTTTCCTTATTGTTATTTTCATTCTTTTTTCTTTAAGGGTTAAAAATCAAATTGTTTTCAAGTAAATGAAATTTCCTGCTTGAAGTTGATGTGAGGGGGGATTCTCATTAGTAAAACAAACGTTCAGTTTCTGAAGTTGACAGACCACATTTCTTGCACATTGCTCAAGTATCTCCCACTTCTCTTAATGTCCAAGAAAACAATGGGACTGGAGCATTTGTAATGGCTTGCACCTGGATTCCCACGTTTGGACACTATGGACAACATGCACCAAATGTTTACAAATGTCACCAACAAGGGCATAAATACATAAAACTAAGTCAAAGATTTTTTTTTTTTAACCTTCACAGAAATAAATCTTACCTTTCTTGGAGGGGAATTACATGGCAATTTCAGAAAATAAATAAGCCCTGAAAGAAATATGAAAGATAAAGCTTCTTTTTACACTATTTTCATTGTTTGGACTGTTGTTCACATTTTTATTGTCATATTCACGTTTCGGACATTGTATGCTCCAGCCTTCTTCAGAATCTATCTATATTTCTGAGATGAAGTATTGTAACTATTTACATTGTTCGAACTGTTGTCCTCATCTTGTCATATTCACATGTTTCTGCCGTTGCACACTCCAGCCTTCTTCAGGTGAGATACATTGGAATTTCGAGCCAAATCCTTTATATTACCTGAAGAAGGCCAGAGTGCACAACTGAAACATTGTGAATATGACAAAGATGATATCAGTCTGAACAATATAGTGTAAATAGTTACAATACCTCATCTCAGAAATATAAACAGATAAAGCTTCTATTATGAACAATAGGTGGTGAGGTTATTTATTTGGTATCCTCTTGATTGTATACTCTGCAACTGTTAACAAGATGTGCAGGTAGGTGGCACAAGGGTTATTGACATGAAAAACAGAATCAGCTAGCCAAATTCCAATTTTAGCAGAAATTGTTATATTCACTTCAGACAGATCATCATTTTTTTCTCCCTCCACCAACTACTGGCAAAATAGTACAGCATACTTGGTTCTCTAACCTTGGTAGGGCAGTGAGTCTGAGAGAAAGAAAACTTTGTTTTCTAAACTTGGGTGTATGTGCTTGGATGCCCTACATTAAACCCAATCTTGTGTCACATCATGTCACTGTGGGGAGATGGGTAAATACTCGACTCTGGATTCAAGAATTTTGAGAAGGCAACTGAAAGCCACTTCACTATCTTTCCTTTATTTACAGTCAATACAATTGTTTACATCCTAAATGGACATTGGAATTAATTCATTATTAATACATTAACTGTGACTGAAATTTCTGTCTTTTGCAGTTGAGCTATAGAACTGTTGCATTTGAAATTAAATTAAAATATATTTAAAATGGTTTCAATTTCACAGAGATAAGTTTCCAAGGTTGTAGGGAAAAATGTTATGAAAGAAAAGGTATAATTTCAACTTTATATATCAGGAGAAAAAGTTAAAGAAAATAAATTATAGATTGGCAGCAAGGTCTCATCAGTTGAAATGGCTATATGTAACTGTAAGTTCTCTGCTAACAGTTTCTTCTGTCACACTTCTCGCTTGTGGAACTCTCTTCCTGTTCCCCAGTCATTTTTGATCTTCAAAAATTTAAATGTAATGTCAATCTACTGTCTTAATTCTTGTTCTTTTAATGTTCTCTCTCTTTAATTGTATTTTCTTTTTTCAGTAACTCCTTGTGTCTTAGTGGCTTTATTGCCTTGCTTGGAGTGAAATGATTAAAAAATCTAAAGTTCTATTTGTAATAATGAACTCGGTAGCATTTTAATAAACTAAGTGGTAACAATAAGTCTTATTAAATTTACAGTAATTAAAGTAAAATTTTAATCAATTAGTTTAGTAAAGAAAACTTGTTTCTTTGCTATCAATTAAATATGATCAAATTTGAATGACAAAATTGAAAACTTTAGTGATGTTTCATTCTGACAAGGAATTTCTTCAGGTTAATAAGTTCTGATGTAATCAGTTTTATCTATAAAAGTAGAGGTAAAAATACAACACACCATTTATGGTTTATATCAAAATGTTAAAGATACAGGTAAACCTCAGTTTTACATATTTTCCTTTTTTAAATCGGTATCACCCCATGCAAGTTAGTAAAGCCACTAAGACAAGGAGGTGAATTCATGTGGAACAGTTAAAAACAGAAAAATTAATAATTAGCAGGAAGAGTAATCAGGATAATAGATAGCAATTGGCATTGCATTTAAATTTTTGCAGATTTAAGTTGGCTGGAAAGCATGGAGCCAGAAGGGAGTTCCACAAGCAAGAAGTGCAAGAAAAGAAACTGTTAGCATAGAATGTTACAGTTACATCTCAGCCAGCTCACCTGTAAATTGATGAGATTTTGACACCAGTTTAGTCAGTTAGTTATGTGCCATGTGTGATACACACGTAGGCAATCATGTATCTTTTGATACATGACTGACGAGGCAGATTTTTCCCCCGCAGTAGGTTGCTATTTCATTCTACATTCTAGACCAGTTGCCATCCAAGGCTATAGAACCTGGTCTGTCCTGCTATTTACCCATAGCTGAGGGAGAAGAGGATTCATACCTTTCCCAAGGGTATTAGCATGTAAGTGAATGTAATGGATTTGACTGGAATTTGAACTTGGCTCTCCGATTCCTCAATCCAAACTGCTAATCATTACTCCAACATACCAGTATTGCACTTAAATTCATAAAGTCTAGGTACCATAATGAAGAGCTCATCTGAACAATTACCATGAAAGTATTTAAATTTTGATGTCCAATATATCTACATGTTAGTCTGTCATTTAACTTTTCTCTTTTGTACAGCATCTAATACATTTCTCTTTAATAGGCCATGTCCCTTCAAGATGTGGGCACAATCATGGCTCTCCACAACTTCCTATTCTTTGTAGCTTTAAACAATGTTTGTCCCTTATTATTCCTCCTAGTCCCTGTTCCTCTATTTCTACAAGATTAAGTATATTACTCAAATTTTCTCTCTGTCTCTTTTTCCTTCAATGTGTCCTGTGAGTGTCATATTGTCCAAGGACACTTTCCTCAGGTTCTGAAGGGACATGTCATGTAGAAGAGTAGGATACAGGCAGTTCCCACTGATCAGCAGCTGACCTACATTTCTGGGATCCTGAATCTTGAACATATATGGGGAGCCCTCTTTGCAACCAGCAACAATACATTAGAGGATCTAATTGCCAAAATGTATGAATAGCGTCTTGTGATCTCATTGAGCCCATAAAGCTGGGGATTCAGGTGCTGCAAGCTCTAAAGAAAATTTTGAAATTTGACCAATTATAAGGGAATTTTGAAGTCATATGAAATGGGTATTAGTGTATATTCTAAAGCCAACATTCAACCCATTGGCTTATGATCCTGTCACTTTAGTGATAAACACTTTAGAGGCCCCTCTGTATTTAGGAACCCTGAAGCTTTATTGGTTTCATAAAATGAGGGATGTTCAAAATGTTCTAAGCCTCACCCAGAAAGAAGAGCCCTACCTGAAGATTTTTGTTGTGGCAACACAATACAACTTCTTATAAAACTAGAAAAACTAATTCAGATTTCTGTCTTAATTTCTGTGCAGCTGAGGCCCATACAAAAGTGAGAGGTGTGCAACAGATCTAAAAATGGACAAAACAGAGGCCTGAGCAGTCATAAAATATCGGCAAAAGAAAGATATGACCCCCAAGGAAATCCATGGTATGGACAATTGCTGAGGACTTCCCTTCCTATGCAACTCTGAAGAAGTGGGAGGCAGAATTCAAGTCGGGCAGGGACAGCACAGTTGATGACCCTCAGTGAGGTCATCCAAAAACCTCAACCACTGATGAACAATTTGATGCCTTTTACTGTATGGTTTTGGATGACAGACATCTTACCGTCAATTAGACAGCTAAGTCCATAGGTGTTAGTTCTTGTTTGGCCCAGACTGTTTTAATTGAAGTTTTGGGAATGAGCAAGCTGTCTGCAAGATGGGTCTTGAGAATGCCGGCACCAGATCCGAAGCTGAAAAGTGTTGAAATTTCCAGGACATTTCTGATTTGCTTCCAAGCTGGCCCTGAGAATTTCCACTGCAGATTAGTAACTCAAGATGAAATCTGTATTCATCACTTTGAACCTGAATCACAGATTCAAAGCAACCAATGGAACACTCTTGTTATCCACCCCCGAAGAAGTTCAAACAGGCAGCATGTGTCGACAAGGTGATGGTTTCTGTTTTTTAGGTTATTGAAAGTGGAATCATGATAGACCACCTGCAAAATGGAAAAAACTATTAATAGACATTGCCATGCATCAGAATTAAGACAAGTGATGAAAACACTCAAGTCAAAATGAAGAGGGAAGCTGAGGTCAGGTGTGCTCTTGCTCCAGGATAACATGCCTGTTCATACTGTTCAGGTTGCAGTAACTGAAGCAGCCAACTGTGGCTTTGAATTGCTACCTCATCCCCCTTACTCACCAGACTTAGCTCCATCTGACTTCTTCCTGTTTCCTAAACTCAAATCCTACCTGCATGGCCACCATTTTGGAAACAATGAGATCATATATGCTGTGAAGTTTTTGGAGGATCAGGATGACACCTTCTTCCGTGATGAGATTGCAATGTTTAAGCATCATTAAGTGCATTGATGTCAAGGATGGCTATATTAATAAATATTGAAAAACTGTCTTGTTTCTCTAACCCTTTCTGAGTGAGACTTAGAACTTTTTGAGTGACCCTCATAGATTGTCACTGCCAGTAAATATTCTGGTTTATTCCAGTATCTTTGTCTTACCCTGATTTTTCCTAACAGTAATCACTTAGGTACTTGTATCTGATACTGTGAAAATAGTTGTCCGATAGGTAGATTGATAATTCAATTATTTCCTTTACCTATTTTTTTTTCTTTTCTCATGATTTCTGACTGCTAAGGGGTGAAAAATGAATCCACAGAAATGTGTCAAGAACTTCTATGTACCATGTCCCTTCAGGACATTGACAATCATGGCTCTCCACAATTTCTTGTTCCTTGTTGCACTTAATAACTTTTATCTTTCTGCCATCTCTCCCATACCCTGCCCTACTATCCATTCACTCAAGCTCACCAGGTAGGTTGTTTGTTGCTTTCTGCTGGCCCTCTTACCTTCACTCTGTCTTGTGAGTATCAAATTTTCCAAACCCTCTTTTCTCATTATGTACCCCAGAAACCTCAACTCTCTCTTCCTGGTGTTAAGTATAAGTTCCCCTTTTTGTTGCCATTATCTGTAGGACTTTGTCATTGATTACATGTTAGGTCCATGGTATTTTCAGCATCCTTTTGTAGAACCACATTTCTGTTGCTTCAAGTCTGTTCTTCATCTGGGAGGAGATTATCTAGCATTCACTGCAATATAGGACTCCTCCTATTACATAACAGTTCAGTATTTTTATTTCTTTGTTTCTAATGATATTTTTCTGTTTTTTAATACTTTGCTCAGTTTTTGGAAGGCATCTTTTGCTATCCCAGTGCACCTTTGGATTTCTGTGATTCACTTTCCATCCTGTATTAATACGCTACCCAGATATCTAACTTGTTGCACCTGTTTGATTTCAGTAATCTCCAATCTGTGATTTGCATGTTGGGCTGTTTCTACCAACTATGAAAAGAAGGATCTGAGTTTCAGGACAATGCTGAATTTCTTAATAAATCTTCTCAAAGCTAAAATATTCAACTTTATTTCTACTAATACTTACTAACTTTTAACTGTCTGTCTTTTATTTCAATCAGAGCTTGGAGATGGTTCCAGTATCATTCTTGACGAGGCTGTCAAAGTTTGAAATCCTATATTCGATGACCTTTCAGGAGGCAAAGGAGTTACTTGACAGATAGTAGTGCATTATATGATACCAGTAGTAAGAGACTAATAACTTCTGACCTTGGATGTGGCTTGGCCAAGCAGGAGCCTACCTCTTGTCTGGAACTGATCATTTTCCACTGCTATCTCAGCTCTAGTAAAAGACAAGATTTCAGTGCTGATTTTAAAGGCAGGGTCTTCTCATTTTAAAGCTCAGTCCAATACAATCTTCTTCCCATTTCACATTGTGTCCTACCAGAGGGTGCCGAAAAATTCTCAGCCAGACTCACTTGCTCAAATCTGACCAAACATCTGAATATTTTTTTAATCCTTAATCGGAATGAAAATTTTTCAGCACCTCCTCTATATTAAATTTTATAATTATCAAAAACCATGTAGATAATTATGGGAGAGTGATTACTCATGCACTCACCTGCTCTTTTATCTGGTTACCAATGTAATGTTTTAGTAGCAAAAAGTACCATGATCTAGATTTTTTTTTTTTTTTTTTTTTTTATTGTTCACTCAAAGGCCCAAGAGGTAAAGGATTACTGAATGATGAATAAATGTAAGAGGAGATAAAGATTATGAGTATATGTCAGATAACAGTTTATCCTAGACTTGAAGGGGTTAAGCTTGTGGTGATTGGAGAAACATCCACTCGGGAGTGTTCCACAAAGTAGTGGTTATAGGAAGGAACTGTCAGAGTGGAGCTTCCTTCTTTATAATGGAATACAAGGGGAATGGGGATGATTTGTCCATGCTTACATGATGTGGAAAGTCTTAGCTGTGAAGGTCTGAACTAGTAGAACTATTGAGTGTAGCTTGTCAGAATATTTGCCATGGAAATAGCAATAGAGTAGTGAGAGTTGTTGTAGGGAGAAAATAACTCATCACCCACAAGGCCTTGTCATCCCTTATGAATATCAAAGTTGGAAGGTGAGGATTGGGCAGCTCCAGCCCAGATATTGCAGCAGTGCACAATTTTTGGTCTGTCTGGCACTTGAAAAGAACGAACAGAAGCAGAAAAAACCAAGGCAGGTTTGTGGTGGACTGCATTGATCAAAAAATACTTGTAATATAAACATACAAGATAAACATTTTAGCATTAACAATTAATAACTAACCAATAACAACTGATATAAAACCCATGTTTTTACATATTGTATAGTAAGCTGAATGCACTAAACTAATTTCATTGGCTAATATGAAATGATCTAGTAAACTAGTTACCTTTTATAAATTAAGTATTTTTTTAATGAAAATCTAATGAATTGAGTCAATTAATATCTCATTTATTTCCAGTGACCATTTAACTAAAATTTTAAAAAAATATATATATATTTAGACAAAAATCAAATAATGCAAAAAAAAAAAAAAAATTTTTTTTTTTTAAAATGCTTTTTTTGGGTCATACTCAAGCCTTCTGCAGGGTGGATGTGTCCTACAACCCTAGCTTTCCCACTACTGAGATAGCATGTAACAGGAGTCATCATAACAGGAAGTACTTTCTGGGGCAGTACAAAGGACTGTGGAGGAGGCAAGGTGGGGTAATGGATAGCGGCTCAGATTGCGGAATCGAAGAGACGAGTTCGAATTCCAGTTGAATCCGTTACATTCACTTACATGCTAATACCCTTGGGAAAGGTATGAATCCTCTTTTTCTCCCTCCAGCTATGAGTAAATAGCAGGACAGACCAGGTTCTATAGCCTTGGATAGCAACTGGTCTACTGCAGAAAGGAATAGCAACCTACTGCAAGAAAAAAATCTGCCTCATCAGTCATGTATTGAAAAATACATGATCGCCTAAGCGTGTCTCATGCATGGCACACTACTGACTGACAAGGGACTGACCACTTTACCAGCATCTTCAGTGATGGATCATATATAATGCATTTCATTTGGGATGATTGATAATGGAAGTGAGTGTAGGAAAGATTGGATTCATGCCTTTCCTAATGATATTAGTCAGGAAAGAGTTAGAAATTACTGGAGTTAAATATCGGTTATTTCCTGAGTTGATAACTATTAGATCCTCAAATCTTCTACACACTCTACATGATCTTGAATCAAAGGAATAAAGGAGCAATAAAACTGAAGTCTTTATTTTGTTTCTTTTCTTTCCCTCTTTCTTTTACTATGCTTTCCTTTTCATTTTTCTCGAGCTTTCTTATTTAACCTCTGCCTTTTCACCTTTGCACCGTCTTTCTCTATTCCGCCTCTGTTTTCCTTTTCCCAATTTTGTTTTTATTAATTTATTAGCATTTGCTAATATTTTGCATGAGATGAAACACTTTTTAAAATGAGAATATTTTTCAACACATCAGTCGTCAGGTTTTGTTTGTGAAGCCAGATATAAAAAAGAAATAATTTAATGAAAAAATTTACTTGCTAATTAAAGAACATATAATTAATAACACTAAGTAATCATAGCACATTGTTGTGGAAAGCTCTGAGATAAGCAGTTTATATCCAGTGTAACCCGGATATAAGAGAAAACCGGATTTCTCTGGTCCCAAATTAGAGCCTGTGTTAATGTATATAAAATAGACCAAACCCAGATATAAGAGACTTTTTCTCCGGTCCCAACATTTCTCTTATATCCGGGTTACACTATATATATATATATATTCTCTTTATATGTTATTTTTATAGCCACAAATATTTAAGTAAATGCTCTGTTTATAATAAACAATGTTAACAACATTTACCAGCCTAAATGTCTGAGATATCTCATAAAAAATTTGTCCTCCAACAGGAATTGAACCTGTATCCTAGACAGAACCATCATATAGTGTGATGTGCTATACCATTTAGCTACAGAAGATTCAGGTTCTATTCCTGTCAGAGAACACATATTTTCTATGAAATTTCTCAGACATTCAGGTCAGTAAATGTAGTTAATACTGTTTATTATAAATAGACCATTTACTTAAATATTTCTGTCTATAAAAATAATGTATAAACAGAAAATATATTAAAATAATTTATACACTTAGTCTGTTTCACGCATGCACGCACATATATATATATATATATATATATATATAATTAGATCTTAAATGACAACTGTGAAAAGAAATTAATAACAATTAACAAAACCCTTGAAAATGGCTAAAGAAGTGGCTCAAAACGCTCTAGATGAGACCCTACTGACAATTTTTACACTCCCCACCAAAATTGGAAAATTTAAGAATACTAGAAAAACTCAATAAAAAAAAAATTCACCAAATTTTGCTTGTCTGTCATATTCAACAAAACATGTTTGAAAAAAAAGGTTGCATGCTGAATCACTTAAATTGACAGAACTTTCTTAATTAAATTAATAAATTCAAAGCAAAAACAGTATTTCCACTTAATCACATTTCAATTAAGAAAACATATTTTTTAAGAATTATGATAGAACAAAATTTTTAAACTGACAGAACAAATGTTTGTATTTTTTTTTCTCAATTGAATCAACAGTTTTAAAAGAAAAAAAGCATTTAAAGCAACAGTTGGCAAACTTCAATGAGTCAGGGTGCTGCAAATATGAAAGGAAGAACTCTTAAAAGTATTTGGAAGAATATGTGCAGTGAATTTTTTTTTTTTTTTTTTTTTTATTTATTTATTTTTTTATTTATTTATTGATTTATTTTTTAAGCATTTCACCCCAAGCAAGGAGGGAAGCCACTAGCACGCAAGGGGTTACAAAGGATTTGAAGTGAGAGCTGATAGGAGTGAGAGAGGAAAGAATGAGAAGGATAGTGGGTAGATCAAGGCAACTGGAGATGTCGATTGACATTACATTTGAATAGTTGGAGATTATAGCTCTCAGGGAAACAGGAGTAGGGAAGGGAGTTCCACAGGTGAGAGGAGCAAGATATGAAGCTATTGGAGTAGAAGAGACAGCTACATTTAACAGTTTCAACAGTGAAAGGGTGAGAACGGGATGCCAGCCTTGTAGGACGCTTGAATTCATGAAGTCTGGGAACCAGTGCAAGCAGCTCATCAGAGCAATTACCATGAAAGTATTTGTAAAAAAGACAGAGAGGTGACGGCACGTCTGTGAGAGAGCAACTGCAGACTAGATACATTAGTTGTGTCCATGGCACGCACAGAGAGGAAATTTACCAAGTCCTTTAATATTTTTATACATCAGGGATGCAGGACATGCACCTATCAGCATCTCTGGTAGATATTTTTCACTGTGCTCATGTTACTACTGAATGTGACACAAGGTCAGTTTGAAGTAAGTTGACAGCAATACTGTGGGAAAATCGCTTAGTATGTCACACTTTTCACACAAATATACTAATTTTACACAGAAGTTTGGGGAAAGGAATCCTTTGACCTGAAACACATTCTGTGATGCATACAATCCTATCATTTTTTATGGGTACTATTCTTTCCTTAGATGCCATGCATGATGTACACTTGGGTGATCATGTCTCTTTTTGATTCATGAGTGACTTGGTAGAATTCCTGCAGTAGGCTGGCATTACTTTCTGCAAGTAGACTAGTTCTCAACCAAGACTATAGGACCCAGTCTGTCCTGCTATTTAACCCATTGCTGGGGTGAGAAGAGATGGGTTCATACCCTTTTGCATGTAAGTAAATGTAATGCATTTTTGCATATAAGTAAATGTAATGAATTCTACTGGAATTAATATGGCTCTCCAATTTCTCATTCTGATATGTTATCCATATATTTAAAACAGAGGATTTCTGTATGATACCTTTTCATTTGATATGCATCCAACCAAATTGGCATCTACATTGTACAATGTAAGAGATAGGTTCTTAGCATAAAAAAATTGATAATTTTTAAAAAGTTGATCAAAGCTGATCAAAAATTGATAAATTCTACTTTTTTCCCTCCAATTTCATTCAAACACAGTATGTAGGTTACTTAGATCATGATGAGCTCAACGATACCTCATTTTCATTCCTACACCACTGTGTTTAGTGAAAAATGAAAAATTGATGTCAACACAAATCAATTTCAACATAAATTTTAAACTAAAAAACTCACTCATTTTTCAAGCAATAAATTTCACTCAATTGTAGCTAAAAGTAAGTTGATTGTTTAACAGTCATTTAACTTGATAATTGAGTCCACCAATTTAGTGAAAACTTATGTAAATAATGAAAAAAAGGCGATTTTTACTGGTTTCTTTCTTATTTTTTGTTGATCTTTCAACCAATTTTCATTAAACTTAACAATTGCTTTATAAATGTATCCTCTTTTACATCCCTGGTAACACACTGACACATTGAATTTCAAAAACTCCAAGATAATTGTGGTCTGAAGTGGGTCTTCATGTTACCTGTTTTACCCCTTCATGTCCTTGTCTAACTGATTGAATAAATACAGACTACTTCTTTTATATGAGGAACTGCATTAATTCAAAATGTTTTTTAATGAAAGTACTTTAAAGTAATTGAAGAAGATAGACTCTGTTACATCTAAACATGATGCTGTTTTTGCTCCATTCTAATTGAATGCTTTTTCTGATTGACCAGCTGGGTATGGCTGCTAGTCTATTATATCACATGTGCAATGCTTGGATGGGTACTATATACTAGTAACTAATTATTCCACCACTTCTTCTGTGTCCCACATCTCTTCAGGATATAGATGATCATGGCTCTCCATGACTTTCTGCATTTTGTGGCTCTTAACAGTTTTTCTCCCTTTGCTAAAGCCTTGGCCCTGCCATCTATTCAATAAAAGCTTATCAGGTAAGTGGCTTGCTGCCTTCCACTATTTCTTTTTCCCTCAAAATGCCCTGTGAAGATTAAATCTTCTAAGCCCTCTTTTCTCATTATGTGTCCAAGCAATTTCATCTGTCTTTTCCTGATTTTTTCTGTTGGCTTTTTCTTTGACTTCCTTGTTATTTACTCCATCCATGGAATTCTCAGTATACATATTTTTGCTGCTTCTAGTTTTTTTCTCATCCATAAGGAAATTGTCTTACATTCACTGCCATATAAGAGGGTGGATACCACATAGCAATCCAGTACTAAATTGTCCTTGTTACTTGAGGGTGGAATAATGATGTATTTTGGCTTTAAAGAATCTGTGAAACTGTAAGTTATCAGGGGAGAATACATGTTTGCAATTTTAACCCTAAAAAAAATATCACCAGTTTGTGGAAGTTTTTCCTGACAGATGTAAGTAATTAAATTCTTTTCCTCACTTTTTAAGCTGTGGGATGAACTTCATTGCTTACTTTTATGACATGTCTGGCTCTTGTCTCCAAGGTAACCTTTTAGATGATAAAGGAGCATAATAACTCTTCTTGTTGTACCCTTTCTTTTTTTTTTTTTTTTTTTGGTCTTGTTTAGCATCATCATCATCCAGTATCACTTGATTAAAAGCAGATTACTCTTTCTTTCTTTCTTTTCTTTTTTTTCTTTTTTCCAAGGGTTACTTACCCTTGATGGTAATATTAGCTGTTCCCCTACAAGGAAAATTCATTAGGAAAAAAAAAAAAAAAGAAGAATATCCTGTAACTTCTCCTCCTAAACTCTGAAATTTTATTTACTATTTCTTTTATAATTTTTTTTATTTTTTATTTTTCTTCTCAATAGGATAGGTTCACCTATCATCCGGTTCATACTCCTCCCTGGTCTTTTGAACAGCAGTAGAGGTTTATTCATTGTTTCCTATTTAGGATTGGGTTTCCAGTTCCTTTTAAAGTCTTTATCTTTCACTCCCAGTAGCTCCTTGTGTCTAAGTGGCATTATCACCTTGTGGAGGTGAATTGATTTAAAAAAAAAATTGTCTCTCTATAAGAAAATACTGAAGAAGCAGTTTGTAAAAAGATTTTTTTTTTTTGTTTTTTTTTGTTTTTTGTTTTTTTTGTGACAATAGTTTAGTGATACAAGTTTTACTAATTAACCTGTAGCTGGAGGAAGAAGAGGTGGATTCATGCCTAATCAGAATTTGATGAACAAATGAGAAATTATAATGTTGATTTAAAGTGGGAGATCAATTCTATGTTAAAATCAATATATAACTCATCCCTCACTTTGTGGCCATAGTAGTTTCTATGCATTTTTATTCCAGAGAATGTAAATAAATCTAAAGACATGCCTGTGTAGCTAATCAGTATTTCATTGATTCATTAACTTTCTACAAGTTATCAACCATTTAAAGTCAGAAAATATTTTTAGAGCAAGTTTTTTTTTTTTTTTTTTTTAAATTTATTTTTTTTATTTATTTTTTTAGATAATAATGATTTAGTGTTATAAGTCTTACTAATTAAACTATAGCTGGGAGAAGTAGAGGTCGATTCATACCTTTCCTCATGTGTACTTGCATGCAAGTGAATACAATGAAGCCAACCAGAATTGAAACTCTGCTCTCTGATTAACAATTCCAAGCCATTACTCATTGCACCATCTGCAAATCCAAGCTTACACCACCTGATAATCTCCAGCGGTCACCTATCTAAGCTAGATAATGACCAGGTTTGATGTTGCTTAACTTGAGTGATTGTACAGGGACCAGTGTTTCAATGTGATGTGGTTGTAAACCTGATTGAAATTTATAAAATTTTTCTCTTAAAACAATTTTTCAGGAAAACCAGTTTCTTAAGTCCAGTACCTGTTATTGCTCTTTCCAGTATTCGTGGGGGTTTTTCTTATTCACCTTTCATTTTAAATAGTGTAGAATTTCAACATGTTGATTATGTCATTATTTTTTCTTTGAGTTATATGTGATACCTATTTTAGTTGTTGCTGTAGAATAACAATACAATAAACGACACTTACCGGCGTAAGAGTTCCAGCTAGCGTCCAGCTGGCAGACAAAAATAAAGCAGGTTGTAACCTAATACAAACCCTGCAAACTAACTGAAATTAAGCTGGTATTTATATAGAAATACTTCCACTCAGGTACCAGCAGCCAATCAAAGCCCAAGCAATGGACTATCCCACTTTAGCATAATGAGATGCTCCATTGCACCATAAATAACTCTCTTCCTCAATTTGAATCATTCTTCACTCAGCTTGCTCCACAACTGAGTGTTTATCTTGACCACGTGATTGTTCGACAGTTGCTACTGTTGAAAATCCTCAAGCAATGTTTCTGTTATTTGGTACAGTTCTTTGTGAATCTGCAGCGCCAGTTCAGTGTTCAAAGAAGGATGGCTGTTGCCAAGACCCTCAGGCTTTACTTTCTAAAAGCCTTTTTTCACTATTGATCTTAGGAAGCAGTTGTATACATCTAACAGTTAAGATATTTATGAACAGGTTTGGCACAATGCATGATATCCATATGAAAGTCTCAATCTTATGAGGCTATTTAAGAGCCGGAATCAAGTTTTCAGATTGATCTTTTAATTTTGTAGCAATTTGGACAAAACTATGTATTTTATTTTGTCGGGTCATGTTTTTTTAAATGTCAGTGTCAGATGGTTTAAAATCTTCTGTAGGTCAAATTCAACTGGATTGTGTGTTTTCTGCATTTCCAGAATGAAATGCTATTCCCTGAATGTCATAAAATCAATAGGACCAAGATATATACGTTTATTACAATGGGTAAGAGTGGACTACACAGCAAATAAATGCTGAAAGCACAGGACTGTTCTTGTACTGTAGGATCCACTGCTGATGAATAATGACGTCATGAGAGTATTTCCTGTAGTTGATTTCCTTGATTACAACATAAGCAGCTCAGCTATCTTAAACAATATAGCTTCCAGGTTGAATAAACCACACAATCATTTACATTATTCGGACTATTGTCTTCATCTTTGTCACTATATTTATTATGTCTCGGCCTTCTTCAGGTGGTTGGAATGTTGAACTGAACCCTTTATTTCGCTCGCTGGGGTAGACTCTACTAGTTCCACATGCCATGTTTAATGGATGTCCGTTATCTCCTGTTAATTTCCCTCTGAAAGTTCTCCACTGCCTTAGCTGAGTATTGAACTCACACTCTTTGGGTCCTGTCACTGGATCTGATTAACACCTTTATCCACTGTGCCATGTGTCCTTGTAATAAATATGGTGACAAAGATGAGGACAATAGTTTGAATAATGTAAATAATGTACATAATACCTCATCTCAGAAACATAGGCAGATACTGAAGAAGGCGGGAGCATATAACAGCTGAAATGTAATAAATATGGTGACAAAGATGAGGACAATAGTCCAAATAATGTACAATAATACCTCATCTCAGAAAAATACACAGATATCACACAATCCTTTCTTTCAGAGTCTCTGCTCACTGATCCAGCATCTCAACTAACAAACACTTTTCTGAACCCCACTGTAGAATAACAATACAATAAACAACACTTACCGGCGTAAGAGTCCCAGCTAGCATCCAGCTGGCAGACAAAAATAAAGCAGGTTGTAACTTAATAGAAACCCTGCAAACTGAGAAATCAAGATGGTATTTATATAGAAATACTTCCACTCAGGTACCAGCAGCCAATCACAGCCCAAGCAATGGACTATCCCACTTTAGCATAATGAGATGCTCCATTGCACCATAAATAGCTCTCTTTCTCAATGTTGACTTAGTATTCACTCAGCTTGCTCCACAACTGAGTGTTTATCTTGACCATGTGATTGTTCGACACCCACTTGATACCACTGAATACCCAATGGTCAGGGTGCCATTTACAATGACAAAAACATTTAAAGATATAAAATGGGAAAGTATACTGATCTTGTGTACTGTGTAACTATTGAATTTACAACAAATATGTATGAAGTTTTGCTTGAAACTTCAATATTTGTATATGGAAACAGTTTTAGTGTTTTGGGGGTTATTTCAATGAGTGAATCCAAAGCCCAGATAAAATTTCAATATCAAAGTTTTGTGTGTGTGTCTCTAGTATCAGGGTTATCAGAATGGAAGGCAGAATCTGTATGTCGAGTTCAAGTTCTGGCTGAGATCTTTATATTCACTTTTGCGCAAATACCCTTGAAAAAGGCATAAATTAATCTCTTCTCTTACTGTCTATATGTTATAGTGGAACACACCTATTCTTTAGTTAATAGACTCTCCCACCTATAATAAGTAGGAGTAGTAATAGTAACGGTGAGTCGCTCAGTGAGTTGATGCCAGGCTACCGTTAGTCGGATACTAAAGTATCAGCGACCACAACTAGATTTTCTCTGCGTCATACCTATTATATAAAGTTCCTAACGTTTTGTACGTCGAACCTATTTTAGGACCGACTTAGTACAAATACAAGCCTCCACTGTGAAACCACTCCGTAACACTATAGTTTAAACAATAGGGTAGGCATAACTCTATAGCTTTGGTTGGCAACCAGTCTAGCTTTTAAAGGTTGTCCTGATGTTATATGGACTGCAGATCCTTTGTATTTTCTCCAATAACCCCTTCACATAAGGCAGACAGACCGTTTTCTGAGTATTGTTGTCCTCCTCTTGTATCCACCTATCCTAGTATATTGGTTAAGGTGGTGGAGAACTTGGAGAGGTGAATTAACAGGAGATAACTGATAACTGACATCCATTAGACATGGCACGTGGAACTAGAACAGTCTACCCCAGCGAGCAAAATAAAGGGTTCAGTTTGATATTCCAACCACCTGAAGAAAGCTGGAGCTTACAATGACTGAAACATTGTGATAAATATGGCAACAAAGATTCAGACAATAATCCGAATAATGTGAATAGTGTACATAATACCTCATCTCAGAAATATAGACAAAGAACTTATCCATTTAAATAAATAAATAGTAAATTATGTCTGTCTGTGTGTTGGAAACCCCTTGCTCTATATAGACATATTATACCTTTCAGGTATTGAAAATCTGCCCTTCATCTCATGCTTGAACATCCAGCATTGGGAACAGTTAAAAATTCAAATTAAAAAAAAATTAGTGATTTTAAGTTTTTAATTTATATCGAGTTTAAAGTAACACAAAAACTTTGTGAATTAAAAAAAAAATTTGTTTTAAATTCAGTTTAAAGTATCTCCAAAATATTGAGCATTGAGGAAATCAATTTTATTTCTTTAATTTGTTTTAAATTCAGTTTAAATATCTCCAAAACTTTGTGAATTGAGGAAATTTTATTTCTTCAAAATGCCAAGGAACCAGAGTTAAAGTGAGAGCTTTTGTGACATGAGGTTTTGAAATTCCACAAAGTTTGTGATTTGAAGAATTCAACTTTCAAACTGAATTGGAATTTCGGCCCAAATTAGTTTTTGGCCAGAATTGGACCTATAGCCTGAATCATTTAAAGTTTATATTTTGAAGTTCCATGGAGTGAATTGAGAAAATCACATTTATTTCTTCAAAATTATCATTGCTGTATTCTAAGCTGGATCACCTTTAGTTTTTGGCCAAAGGCTCAGTTAGCCCTCCACAGGAACTAACTTAAAAGTCCTCACAGAGTGATGCTTAAAAGCTAGTAAATAATATAAAAAAAACTTTCTGACTGAAAGTCTAAATTTTATCTTTGTGAAGGCATTAGTATAACAAGCAGGTAATTTAAGCAATTAGCCTTATTTCATGTCAGTGGCATCTGGCCTGTGAGAAAGTAGAGATGAGGATTATAATGATAATAATAATTATTGATTGAGAGAGTAGCACATCAAAAAAGTGACACTGAGATAGGACTATACGAGGAGACTTCAAAAAGTTCATGGAAAAAGGACAGTATAAAAAAACAGTTTTAGTTATGATGTTTATTTTTTTCAACATATGCTCCATTAAGGTCAATACACTTCTGCAAACGTTGATACCAGCCTTTAAGTCCGTCTGAGTAAAACTGAGGGTCATGTGATCTGAACCATTTCAGAGCAGCTCTTTTTACATGTTCAACCGATTTAATGATTTTTTTTTTTTTTTTCTAAGTTTGGAAACAAAAAGAAATCAAATGGGGCTAAATTGGGACTGTAAGGTGGATGTTGGACAATTTACCATTGAAACTCACCTAGTCAAACGCTTGTCTGCTGAGTGGGTGCATTGTCATGGTAGAAGAGGACGTGTTGATGCAGCTATCCAGGGCGTTTTTCTGAGATTCTTTTGGATAGTTTTCTCAAAAAGCATTCATAATAAGATGTAATTTTTTTTCTTGCTCTCTAGGAAGTCAACCAGCAAAATCCCCTCTGCATCCCAGAAGACAGTGGCCATGACCTTTGCTCAGATTTTGCTTTGACTGGTCCATGTCCATCCCTGGACAGCTACTGCTTTGATTGAATTTTGTCTTCGGAATCCTACTGGTAGAGCCATGTTTCATTCTCTGTCACAATTCTCTGCAGAAAAGCCTGATTCCACTTGTTCAAAATTTCCATTGAAAGATCTGCTCTTGTTTGCTGCTGATCTGGGATCAACAGCTTAGGGATCCATCAAATGGAAAGCTTGCTTAGCCCCAAAATCTCCACCAGAATCGTGTGTGCAGAACCCATAGAGATGTTGAGTGCGTCTGCTACTGATTCAGAGGTTATTTGACTTTTCAATCATGTCGCGAACAGCATCAATATTTTCATCACAAACTGACATTGATGTCCTGAAACTGTCGGGCTCATCTTCAATTTCATTTCTTCCACTTCTGAACCATCTTATCTATTTGTAGGTTGTTGATTTCTTTGGGGAATTGTCACCATAAACTTGTTCCAGAGCATCAATGATTTGCCTATTCTCTCAACTGAGTTCCACCATGAATTTAATTTTTGTCCTAGTCTTGATTTTGGTGGATTCCATGTTGCATGAATGGTGCCTGACTTCCAACTTGCAGCAATGCATTATTATCTGCGATAAAGTGTTTATGAGTGAACATGTTATAACATGTTGGTACAAGAATGTTCAGGTGCATTGAAATCAAAATCCTTCCATATGATTTTTAGTTATGAACTTTTTCCACAAACTTTTTGAAGCAGCTTTGTACAAAGTTTAATATACCCATCATGGCAGCCAGTTCGATAATGGTATACCAGGCACATGCATCACAGCCATATATGTGTGGAATAGGATGATAGATTTCAGCAAAAGTCTGCTTAACCTTGCAGGTTGGGGCCCAGTTAGTAATAACTTCAGGTTGGGTCACCCAGTCTGTGCGGATGGTTCACAATTGAGGGTGTTACCAAATAAACAGATATGATTCCTAAATTACCTTGCCTCATCCTTCAAATTTAAAAGGCTTATGACTACAGTTCCCATATGATCACCAGTTAAGCAATGTTGAGCTTGGTCAGTATCTTGATGGGTGACCACTTGGGAATACTGTAAGCTTGGATGAGTGGTTGGTATAATGGATAATGGCTCAAAATTGTTAATTGGAGAGCAGTTCCAATTCCCATTGGGTTTGTTATATTCACTTATGCGCAAATATCTTTGGGAAAGGTATGAATCCACCTCTTCTCCCTCAGCAATAGGTTAGTTAGGACTTGTATTATTAAATCATGATATCCCCCCGCCCAAGAAATTCTTAACAGTCTAAAAAAATCTTATAATTTCAAATAATCCATAGTTGATAAGCCATAGGAAACAAATTGATCAAATAAAAAACAAACTTTAAAAAAAAAAAATGTAACTCTCTCCACTCTCAGTCACAATGCTCCCTTGTCACGAACAAATGCACAGTATGTCCAACTCCAGAAGACATCAGAAGCATGAGGGCTATTGTGTGGTTGCATCAAGACAATTATTATTTTTACAAGACTTAAAAAGTGCAATGTTTAAGAAAAAAAGACACTGTGTTTGAAAATGTTCAACAATATTTTGACATTATATTGGTCTGTTCAAGATATTTTTTTAAGATTGCAGACAAGTAGAAAAATATAAAAATTCTACAAAAAAAATATCAGTCTCCGTTACTTGTTTTGAGAAAAATGGTTGCACTAGTAATCAATGTGTCAAAACAAATGAAATGCAGCCAACATGAATGTCATCTGCATCTGAAATGTGTGTAACATGATGGTGATTGTACTCGTTCTGAAATTTTCTGTTAGTTGATTAGTTGCTAAGAGGGATTAATTAGACAAATTAATCAAGATTAAGATTATTGTCGTCATTATTATTATTATCATTATTCACTTGTATCTGGAGGACATTGAGAATTGAGTCATGTCAAAACACCTAAGATTTCCAGCACTATCCTCAGTATCTTTTCACGCACTGGCAACACCATCCATTAGATATCATTCTCATATGGTCAGGCAAATGACAAGCAAATCTGTAGTACTGAATGGTATATCTACTGTAGCTCATCTTATTTCACCATCACTGAACAATATTAATATCAGGAGCCATGCCTGGTGTAAGATCAGATCATTAATATTATTGTTATGAGATTCTCCCTGACCATTTTATCTTTTGGTTGGGTGATGAGTCATGTCTCTGATCTGATGAGGGTCTGCAGCTTAGAGATACATCATCTTCCTCATTACATCTTTTTTATCATAAGAGCTTTCATAAATTTTAAATGCTTTTTGTATGGGAGTTATGTTCATATTCTTGAAGAGTATATTGTGTACTGAGGTTGGCATGATTCCATACTGGTTTCAAATATCTTCATATTGAGTTCTGGTCAGAGAGACGTAGTGTCAGTCATCCTGACAGACAGGTGTTAATGTGTCCAGAATAATCATTTATGGGGTTGCTTTCATCAGGAATATATGTCTTTCTTTTTATTGACAGGCACAAATGTGTTATGTGCTTCAGAATGTTCTCGTGTGCTTCGATGTGAATATCTGTGATAGTTCTTGAAATAACTTTTTTTCTTGAAAATCTATAACTTTTTCTGATCTAATTATGAACACCAACAGATTACATATCTGAGTTGGTTGATTTAATAACAGGTTAACTTTTGTTGAGTTGTAGTAATTTAGATGGGCCACCAAACTCACTCATCAGTAGTAATAGAATAGTTTAGTTACAGTTTAGTTTAGCCACAATGAGATGACTTACATGTTTAGACTGAATAATGACACAAATATGCATATGCATACACTTTAGCATTCTCTCTCTCGTGCACGCTTTTGCACACTCTCTCTCTCTCTCTCGTGCACGCTTTTGCACACTTTCTCTCTCTCTCTCTCGTGCATGCTTTTGCACACTTTCTCTCTCTCTCTCTCGTGCATGCTTTTGCACACTTTCTCTCTCTCTCTCTCTCTCGTGCATGCTTTTGCACACTCTCTCTCTCGTGCATCTTTACATTCCCTCTCTTCCACGTACACCATTGCTTTCTTTCTCTCTTCTGTGCACACACCTTTGTACTTTCACTCTCTTCTGCTCACCCTCTGCACTCTCTCTCTGCTCCACCTACAATCTTTGCACTCTCTCTCTCTGTTCCATATGCACTCTTTGCACTCTCTCTCTCTTCCATGCACACCTTTGTATTTTCACTCTCTTCCCACCCTTTGTACTCTCTCTTTCTGTTCCACATATACTCTTTGCATTTTCTCTCTCTCTCTCTTCCATGCCCACTTTTGAGTTCTCTTACACACATACCTCTGTACTCCCCTTTCTCTCACTCACAAGCACACAATTATGTACTCTCTCATACAAGCTCACACAGTTACTCCCTCTCTCTTATACACACATAATTTTGCACTTTGCTAAATGCATACACACTTTTGTTCTCTCTCTCTCTTTCACACACACACGCACTTTATTTTCTACTCATCAGTATCAAACACATTCAAATACATGCTTTCACTCTTACAATTACACATCCATGTACATTCACATATACCTTTCCGTTCATGTAATCATGCAACACATATTTGAAAAATATATGCTCTTGCTAACACATCCATTTAATTATACACACTCGCATTACTATCACACAGAGATACACTTCCTCTCTTACTCAAATATACTCATGCCACACACATTTTCACACATGAAAATGTGCGTGTGAGTTATTTCAAAATATGTCGGTCAATATAACTGTCCTTCCCACCAGCAGCTGTATTTTTCCAACAGCCAAAACAAACCAAAATCTATAGATAACCACCACCACACCACTGTGCTCCTCCTCATCATCCTTCTCCATCCCTCTGAACAACTTATCCCCCCCACCTCTAGCTTCCACCCCCACCTTCCTTATTTGTTTATTATCATTCATTCATATCGTCTCTCAGTTACCTTGGTGGGGGGATTTGAAGAACATGAGTTTTCATTGAGGCTACATAATCTTTGCAACCCATCTTTAGACTCCCTTGGACCTATTGACCTAATCCAAACAAATTAACCCTTTCAGAGTTGTGTAATTGATCTTGTAGACCTTTCTCTTCTGGGCCCTCCCTATACCAATGTTTCTAGCACCGTCAACAGAATAAGGGCAAAAGCCAGAGGTGAAGATGAACCTTCTTGATTAAAACAAATAAAACCTCTTCAAAAAAATGGTGGGAAGAAGATGGTCTTCATATTAGGAAATGAATTCCAGACTTGTTTACTAATTGGACCCTTCATTACTTAATGCCATTTGATGCTTCACTCCATTCTTTGGGCTATTTGATTTCCTGATAAGAATCTGTGTGCTGACGCCATTTGCAACACCCCACTTTAGCCTTTTCCTTAGATGTTTTTTTATTTAATTTTTAAAGAACAAGGAACTTGCTGTTTTGATAGCAAAATGACTGATAATTTTATATACATCAACAGATAGGATTGAAGTTTCAAAATATCTTTTGCTTAACATTGGAATTTTATAGGTGGCTAATAAAAAAAAAAAAAAAATTAAAAAAAAAAAAAACTGAAAGGAAGGAACTGTAGACAAGCTCTTTACAATTTTGAGTTTACAAGAATTTATAATAGCTAAACTGATACTGGTAAACCAATTCTGCATACAAAGACTGTGATTTTGTGTTCTGAATATTATTTTGCAGAGAGAACAGTATATATATATATATATATATATATATATATATATAAAAATGTGTGTGTGTATAAAATTTTTATGAAAGAGGACGTAATTTTCAAAATTGTAGGAAAAGTATTTTGATTCGTAATGTATTTGTTTTGTTTATCTTTCAGTATAATCAATTACTTTCTCTATCATTTATTATTCAAATCGCTTTTAACATTTGCTGGTAATTTTTCTTTTGTCCTTTTCTTATCTATTGATTGAATACTATTATTTATCATTTAAACAGAAATTATGACAATAGTAATTTAATGACACTAAATGGTTCACTTGTGAACAAAATATTTACTCCAATGTCCAGTGCAAAATATGTGTCTCAGGACATATAAGTCCCTAGGTTGGTGGATTTTCTGGATTGGTCAGCCTGGGATGGCTAAGAGAGAAACAGAAGTCATGTTTGCTATTTGGAATGACCTGGTGAAACATCTGGAATATCTACCTGTTGTCATCAATGAGAGACTTATGTCCTTGCATGTTTGCATTGGCAGAAACAAGTATGCAACCATCTTTTGTTGCTATGCTCCAAGCATGAAGTCTAGTAACAAAATTAAGAATTTTTACTCTGAATTGCACCATCAGTTGAGAAACACATCCATTCATGACAAACTTTTTCCCTGAGCAATTTCAATGCACATGTAGGCTTCAATATATCAGTATGGAATAGTTCAATCAGTAAGCATGGTGTTGGCAAGGCCAAATCAAATGGTCATCTATTGCTATCCCTTTGTAGTAAGAATGGACCCTTGGGTACTGTTATATTCTGTGTTAATAGGAATATATACTTGAAAAACACGGTGGATAAAATAAGTAAAGGTTTATTGTAAAAACCAGCACAATAAGAATAAAGGTAACAGTTATGCACAAGGTCGTCGCAAGTCAATCCAGTCGTGAGTGCCACTATTGAAAGGTTGGTAGTTCTCACGTAAGTCTGTCAGCTAGACTCCCGTAGTCCGTTGCCTTACAGATACTTATAGGTAGTTACTACCTATACTGTAGTCACTCATGGGGATGACAGGTTATTCAATTACATCAATTACCAACACTATCTTCCAGCTTCCTAACCACCATAAAACTAGCTGCAGGCATCCCTGATCCAACCACTATCATCTCATTGACTATGGGATTGTGAGGTCTTTCTCCAGGAAGGATTGGTGTGTGTTGGTCTTGATCATAGGTTAATATGATCCAAGGTTAGCCCTGTTCATAACAACCACATTCCACCAGCTCAAAGAACAGATGTCAAAAAGCCAAACAACACAGACAACTTAAAATCTTTTCAGACTCTTTGTGAAAGAAAGCTTGCAGATATCTTGGATAGTGCAGGCATTGAATCAACATGGTCTGTTTTCAAAAGTGCAATATACGAGTCCTCCCATATATAGATATGTCAAGAGGAAACATCAAGTCTGGTTTGATTCAAATGATCCAAGTATTCTTCCACTTTTGGATAATATGTACATGTGTCATCATCAATGGATGTCAGACAAGAACAATGTCAAAAAACACGAATTCAAGAAAATCAGAAACCTATGCCAATTTCAACTACAGAAAATGAAACAAACAAGGTGGTGAGAGAAGGCACAAGAACTGCAGAATGTTACTTATAAATACAACTTTAAATCATTCTATCAGAATCTAAGAGTTGTCTTTGGATCTGTCTCAAATGTCTCAACTCCTATCTTTTCTTTCAATTGTTCCTCAAACAAAAACAGGATCACTGCTGAGTAGAAAACTTCTCAAATGTTGACAAGAATCTTAACAATTTACCACAGAGGCCTATTCTTGAAAGGTTACCAGCTACTCCATCTATTGCTGAGATAAAATGGACCATAAATCAATTGATAAACGGGAAGTCCTCTGGGAACTATGGCATACCAGCAGAGATACAAATGTGGCAGCAATCTCCTGGTTCATAAACTTTGTGATCTCTTTTCTTTAATTTGGGTTTCAGGATCATTTCCGCAGGAGTTGAAAGACACTTCAATTGTCCATCTTGATAAGCACAAAGGCAGTAAATGCATAACAATTGTGGGGATATCTCCCTTCTGTGTGTATCTGGGAAAATTCTTAGCAGGATCATCTTGAACGGACTCTACACTTCTCTGGGCAATTCAGTCTTGTCTGAATCTCGGTGCGGCTTTTGGTCTGGTAGAAGCACTGTGGACATTATTTTCAATTTAAGACAACTACAGGAGGAAGCATGAGTGTATGACAAGGATTTATTTATTATTTTCATTAATCACACTAAGTCCTTTGATACTGTTTCAAGGGATGCTCTTTGGGTTGCCCTTAGGAAGTGGGATGTTTCTGAAAGGGTGCTCGGTGTCATCAGGTCTTTCCATCAGGGGCTGAGGGCCTCAGTTTGATCCAGTGGAGAGGTCTCAGACCTATTATCTTTAATGGAACAAAACAATGTTGTGTTTTTGCACCTCTCTTATTTGATTTGTATTTTTCTGTCATGCTGGAAACAGCATTTGAGAATATTAAAGAAGGTATGAGATTTTAGTTTAAGACAACTGGTGGAGTGTTCAACCAATGCTTCAAAGCAGGAACTAAGACAATTTTATAAACTATACATGACCTGCTCTTTGCAGACGATTGTGCACCAGTAGCCCACACCCTTGAGGATATCCAATAGATCATTAACAAATTCTCTCATGCATCAAAAGCTTTCAATTTGACCATCACCTTAAAAAATGGAACTTGTCCATCAGCCTATCTGTAACCATCCTCCAGCTATTGATCCCACTGTTTATGTTGATGGAGAAGTATTGAAAACCATTTCCTCTTTCACCTATCTTGGCTCTACTGTATCCAAAGATGCTAAAACAAACAAAGAAATTGAGTGCAGGATTGGAAAGGCTAATTCAGCATTGGTAATGTTTTATCACAGACTTTGGAATACCTGTGATATTTTGTTAAATGTTAAAACAAATTCAATAGCTTGCTTTATTTATTATATTTTATTGTTCTAATCTTTTCTTCTACACACAAGTTACACCTATCTTTAAAACTAATAGGTGCATGAGAAAAACCTATAATTTTCCAGTCTATCTGTGGGTTCAGACCTTTCTCCTTCAATTCCCAAAGTTTTTTTTGAAAGAGCTGTCTGGTATTTTAATTTAGGGTTGATAAAAGAGTGCCTGTGGGTATAAAATGATTGTTTCCATACCCCAGAGGAAAATTCAATGTAAATATTATAATTTAACATATTTTCTTTAGAGGAAATGGTTGCTTGGTATATAACCCTAGTAGATCTGCATTTGCCCTTAACTAATCTCTACAATTACAGGAGGGTTCCATACCAGGTTTGTTGTTTATCCCATAGAACTTAAAATATAGTTATGATAGTTGATAATTTTGTACTTGTTATTGGTGCAGGAAAAGCTAATTTTAATTATTTTCCTATTGAAGATCTTAGAGGGTTGTTTTTGTGGAAATGTTTATCAACTATCCAATCAAAAATACTATCCAATTTTAATATTTGACAGTTTGCATATATATATATATATATATATATATATATATATATATTATGTATCTGTATATATTTATGTGTATATATATATGTGTATATATATATATATATATATATATATATATATAATGATAGTGT
This sequence comes from Acanthosepion pharaonis, assembly GCA_903632075.3. Taxonomy (NCBI): domain Eukaryota; kingdom Metazoa; phylum Mollusca; class Cephalopoda; order Sepiida; family Sepiidae; genus Acanthosepion; species Acanthosepion pharaonis. Next base: position 1,088,423 of record CAHIKZ030003216.1, read on the forward strand.
ATGTATAATGTGTATGTATAAGAATGCATATAATATGTGTCTATTTCATTTGATTTTTTCTCAGATAGTGTCATGTGTGTGTTCTAAGCTTTCCTCATACAAGCTCAGTGTGTCCATTGTTTGGCACAGTTCTTCACTCTTAGACTCTTTTACTATAATCTTGTGACGTACTTGCTCTACACAAGGAAAACATTCACATCTTTTGCCAGCAACAACATTTTATCACCCCATTTCACTGTAATTAAAACTTTTTTTTTTATCAGTACACAAATATACTGTATCCAGTAACTTGACCATATCTTTTATCCTGGTATGTTTCTGCATAGTCTTGTCCCCAATTTTGTTCCTTGAAGTGCAGGATAGTTTATTTTGGAAGTACAATGAGATATAATAGTTATTTCCATGGGAAGCCTGAATGTTGCATTAAGCTGTACACCAATGGGCCTTGGAAAGGTTTGAATCCAGTTTGTGTCCGGCTCTGTTCCATTGCCATGTGTGAAGATATTAGGTGGGTGAGCATGTTGTAAAACCACTTAGCATGTTTCCTGTTCTGGCAGTAGCAACAAAAAAATTGAAGGAAATCAACCTTCACAAAGGTCAGTAATAAGAAATATTGCATTTGGACAAATATCCTTGCAAAAGGTCCCAGAACTTTCACCAATCCCAATGAACAGATATTCCTTCAGGGAGGTCTCATGTCTTGAGAGCCTATTGAGTCTTAAACTCAAGATGCTTGAAAAAAGGTCAATTCCAGATACTGCTCCAGTAAGTGCTATCCTCTGCCTTTACAAGAGCCAGATCAGACTGAAAATGGAGTACTGCTGCCATATATGGGAAGGAACTACCCAGTCTTCACTTTCCAGTCTCAATTGAGTTCAAAAGAGTCTCTATCCTCTGCCTTTACAAGAGCCAGATCAGACTGAAAATAAACTGAACTTTCCAGTCTTCACAGTCTAATAGTGTCTCTATGTCCCTGTGGGTTAAAGAATTATCTTCCACCCTACAACTCCTTTCTCACAGACAAAATGTTGCAAACCACTCACTATTTCCATGGAAAGTGTTCAGAGGAACTACGTTCATTAGTTCCACCAGTTCTAACCTTCATGGTTAAGATTTGTCATGCCATGCACATTGTAGTGAACCGTCCTCATTCTCTTTAGATTTAATTGGCGAGATGAAAGTTCCACTTGAGCAGCTTCTTCCCATGAACCACTGCTTTGTGGAACCAACTCCCAAGAGGATGCTTCTTCGATCACTACAATCTTAACCTGCTCAAGTCTAGGCTTAACCATTATCTTCCCCCACATATCCCCATAAACTCTGCCTATTATTCTGTAGCCCTCTACCTCAAGTTGATCCCGGGCTTTGTACAGTGTTTATTATTCAAAAAAAAAAAAAAAAAAAATTAAATTCTTGACTTATATTCTTATATATGTTGATTTTTTTTTTTTTTTTTTTTTTTTTTATTTTATCTGAATTTCTGGGATGAAGAGTTATTATTTACTTGCAGATGATTGTCCTCATCTTTGTGATTGTTATGTTTTGGACGTTGTATTCTCTGGCCTTCATCAGGTGTTTGTCAATCTAAGTAATCTTCATGGAATTTTGAACTGAACCTTTCATTTAATCTACAGTCGTAGATTAAACTTGTTACACTGCTCATGTCCAGATATATCTTCTCTAGTTTCTACTGAGTCCAAGTAAACCCTGTCTAATCCGGGGATTGAACTTAGTTTCTACATCACCAAATTTGATTACATTTCAGCTAATATTTTCTTCAGCTTTTCTTGTCTGTATAATTCCTATGGAACCTGTGGTTCTTACTATCAGCCTCTTCTGGGTTACATGGGTCATATGGAGGTTGGGTACAGTTTGCTGGAATACATATGGCAACCCCCTTTATTCAGAGCTTAACCAGAAGTCTAAAACCTCAATATAGGCAATTAAAAGGTGGATGGCATGACATGGCTTAACCCTCTTTGCTCACAATCCCCAGAAACATCAGCTTGGTGTGAATCAGCATAAGTCCTGTCATAGAGGTCTGTCATTCCCCCTGTTCACGTGGCTGTTTGACTATCTCCAAATTGTTGTGGTTAGTGTCTAAGGCCCTGAGCATAGCTTGCCTTTTCAAATCTTGTCAGATTGGAAGCTGTCATGCTAATGCTCTTGATATACCTGAAAGAGAAATGGCAATGTTAAAATTTGATGTATGCTGCATAACTTAACATTAGGTTGTCTTCCATTTCTAGCTTGTTAAGGGTATGTTTTTTAAATAGCTGTCAGACCATATACACAAACTTTTGTTTTTTATTCATGCAGTAGAATGGAGGCCTAATGGATATTTCCCTACCCATCTCCAGGTGAAAGGTTCAAAGCAGGATCTCAACCAAAGAGCTTAAGTTATATGGAAAAATAAATATAAATAAAAGCAAAATAAGCAAAAATAAGTTTAAAGCAAAATAAACAAAAATAAAATTATAGATAATTTGTACATGAAATATAAAGGAGAAGCCAGTTGACCTCTAAAATTAAATTTTATTACGGTTACATACTCATCAAGATTGATTGTGGTTAGTGGATAACAGCTTTAGACTATTATTGCCTGGATGAGTAAATTAGTAATGAGAAAGTGGTCTCCTTAAAGATTCATTCACCCTTACTCAATTCTATCACCTATTGTAGCATGCCATTGATGGAACCTCTTGTAAAGAGATATTTCCAAAAGTTATTAGAATGGAAGCAGTTTTGGCTGAAATTTTAACTTAGTTTCCCAAGTCTTCATACATATCCATTATGCTACCTTGCACCTCCCAAAAGACCCTAAGAAGATTACAAAAAAAAATTAGCTAAGGTGGTAACATGAAATCATGCATAGCTGAACATATATTGAAAGAACTCGATTGTCTTCCTTGGAATGAGGTTACTAATAACCTCACTGGAGTGTGTATAAAGTGAATGAGATTGATAACAAAAATCCTACTTAAGGCAAGATAACTCCTTAACTACCATATCTCTTCAGGATATACACAATTATGACTCTCTAAAGCTTCTTTTTCTTTAATATTTGAAAACTGTGCATTGACATGGCTGTTCTTCAGAAAGATAGTGAGTTGGTCAGATCTTGCCTTCTCGAATTTTCAATTCTAAATTGTTCTACTAGATTGGTTACAGACCAAATCTCAAGAATTACATTTGCACTTAGCTTCCACCAGCTATGGGATCCTATTATATATTGAATCTATTCAGACCAATATACTTATCTTGGCTGATTTTTACCATCCAGCCTTCTTTATATGTCAACTGTAGTAAACTTGGTATTTGAAACGAAACTCTTTATTCCTTCTACAAGACTGTCCATACCATATCTCATATTAATTCTTTCAATTTGCCTGCATGATGCTTCTTTTGGCTAAACTCCAAATACCATATATTGAAAGTCCCTATATCCAATAAAGCAAATATTACGAGTTAAATTTGGGGGAGGGGGGAGTAAAAAATCTTATCACCCTTATTTATTCGGTCTACTAAAATGATTAAGATTAGCATATGTGCTTGAGCATATGGTAATAGATTTTTCCTCTCAGACTAAAACCGCAATCTCTGATGCATATATATATATATATATATATATATATATATATATATAAACTTTAAACATTATTTTTAGTGGATACTCATATTTATGTAGGTGACCACTTTTTTTTAAACAGTATTTTTATTTCATCTAAAAATATTAAATTTAAAATAAATGGTGTGTCCACTCAAATACTAACATTTTAAAGTAATAAAAATGTCAGATTAAAAAATAAAATCTATTAATTCTTTACATACATATATATATATATATATATATATATATATATATATATATATATATATATACACACACACACACACACACACACATCTTCAATCAAGCATGTTTGGTTCAATAATCTAGACATATTGGCTATTTATTTTTATTTTAATCCTCTCAAATTCATGAATCTATTTCTTAATGTTTTATTAAACTCATTAAGGAAGGTTCACTGGTTTTTTTTCATTTCTTGTTTTCCCAAGTACTGTCAATCTCATCTAAGTTCATCTTCAGGGATGAATTACTAAGACAAAAAAATCTATGTAATTGATAGTTGTGAATTATTTTTTTTTTTTTTTAATGCACATAAAATGCTTTCTGTTAATTCAAAGATTAACAATATCTAAAGGAGGTAACTTAATTTATATTTGTAAATTTTTTTTTTAATTACTGGTATTTTAAAACCTGACTGTTATAGACATTTTAAAACATTGTTGCTATACTCATAATTAATCTTAGTGTTGGTTGTATTTTTCTTATATAGAGAGCTTCAGGAATTTGAAGTTTTTGTTTTTTATTTTCATGGTGGAGTTCACTTGCATTGTCAATTAATATTTCTTCAAATTGTGAATGTGGGCAGGAATGTTCTTTTAAATGTTGGGCAATAGAGCTTGAATCCAACATATGTAATGTAAATCTCCTCGATAATGTTGTCATCATGAAACCAACATATATATTTACTTTTTTGTCAGATACAATCTCCCAAAGGATATTTAAATGGATGTAGAATGTTGGTTGTTTGCAAAATTTTCGCTGATAAAGAAGTGTTATTGCAGATGATTAAGTTGGTTATATTAAATTTAGTATAGTCTATAATTTGTTTTATTACCAGGGTCAGTGGGATGGATATATATATATATATATATATATATATATATATATATATATATATATAATACTATTACACAACAAAATACAAAATTACCTCATATGAGGGATAGATCTATTTCGACCAATGAAAACTTTGTCAGCCTTATTCAAAACCGTGTGTAGACTGAGTTTGTGTCTGAATTAGAAATTTAACTGTGACAGCCATTGAAAAATTAATACAGAATTTATCCATTTCAATTTTTCAGTCAGATGAAATGCACGAGGCAGTTGTCATGGGAGTGTGGAAGGTATTAGCCTTAAAGGGAAGAGGTTTTATAAAATTAAACCCAGATATTAACCTTATGACATGAAATTCTAGTTATATGAAGAATGAAGTGTTAATTTGAAACTAAAAGAGGACCAAAAAGGGAGTTTAATAAAAAAAAAAAAAAAAAAAAAATTCATATGGATAAGGTTAGGTTTAAAAATACAAGTTCCTACTTAAAAATACTCTTCCAAAGATAAATTATCCTTAAAAATAAATAAATTATATAATCTTCTTCAATTCCCCAAATTTTTTTGAAAGAGCTCTCTGGTGTTTTAATTTAAGGTTTGTAAAAGAGTACCTATGGGTATAAAATCTGTTTCCATACACCCACGGAAATTTCAATGTAAGTATAATTTGACATATTTTCTTTGAGGGGAAATGGTTGCCTAGTATATAACGCTAGTAGATCTGCATTTGCCCATAACTGGACAACTTTCTTTATCTCTACAATTACAGGAGGGTTCCATACCAGGTTTGTTGTTTATCCTATAGAACTTAAAATATAGTTATTATGATAGTTGATAATTTTGTACTTGTTATTGATGCAGGAAAAGCTAATTTTAATCATTTTCCTATTGAAGATCTTAGAGAGTTGTTTTTGTTAAAATGTTTATTAACTTTAGAAAAAACTGTCCACTATTAATATGAATAGTTTCCTGAAGGGGGGGGCGCACTATATAATTTTTCTTTTTTTCTGTCTACATTTCACATTTCAGTGTTACTTATGGGAGTTAGATAAGATAATTTATTTTTAAAACCACTTTTATGAAGAGCATTATTATACAATTCTTTATTTTATTAAAGATGTTTATGTTGCACAATAATCGACTGATCCTAGTGCCAACAGTGGTGGGTATCTGTCTCACAATGGCATTGGTTTGGTTAGAGTTAATATTAATATAGGTGGGTGTTTCATTGTCTTTATGGTAGGGTGTAAACGTTTTATTGTTGAGGTTATACCATTATTATTTAGTATATATATATATATATATATATATATGAGAAGTATCTATTTCTTCTTTAGGTCACCTTGCTAGTGAAATGTCTGACTTAGAGTTGGCAGGAATATTCATAAGATAAATTGGATTGCTAGCCAAAAGATCTTATATATGTTGGTTCTCTCATGCAACAAGGAATATTGGGCAATGTTTGCATCCATTTTAGAACAATTTGTTCATTGGGAAATTATTTTTTGTCCCTATACCAATTGCAGTTTCTTTTTATTTTATTTTTCTTGTTTTTCAATTCCTGGGTGTTGGTTTGATGCCCAACTATTTCACTTTTCTCCTTAGCCTCAAACCAGCTATAGCAACTATTAAGCTATCAGTTTTTCCTGTCACTTATAAACTTCTCTTAGACAGTCTTCCTTACAAGTCTAAAGAGTTCCAACTTTCCTGCCATTGGGTCAAACATGGGGAGAGAATGATTCATTTTCCATGTGTATTAGCGGGAAGTGCATATAAGCAGTTTTGGTGAAATCTTGAACTTGGTTCACTGATTCTGTTTTCTGTGCTCATAACCGTTATGGCACTCCATCCCTCCACAATATCTTGAGCATCATCTTATTTATTTATTATTTTGTGAAGTAAAATAAAAATAGCAAATTGTTAGGCTGCTTCACTCATAACAATGTAGAGATAACAACATGTGGCAGTGAAATGCCATATTTATTCTGAAATTAAGCTACCATGTCAAAACAACGGAGACAAATGCATATCAGCGTGTGTTATATCTCGTGCAAGATATAATAAACAAAGTAGCCCGAGTGTTGGTTTTCAATAATAGGTTTATAATCGGAGGTAGGTGTGTCAAGTACAGAGTCGGGAGTATGCTAACCTCAATAGGTGTTAACAAACGAAGACCTTCTCGACTGTCCGCTGTGGTCGTACTTAATCGGCAGCCAGTCCGTCCATTATCGTGAATGGGGAAGTTGGGTTATATCATCACAACAGTGTGATACAAAGTTAGACAACTCAAATTTAAACACAAATATCCATTCAGTATTAATGTTTGTCTCGTAAAATTTTGTTTTCACATTTTGAATTGCAAATAATATTCTGTAAATCAGTGACACCTTTTTAATTTTGAGCCATTAACGTTTCAAAAATCATTTGGTTGGTTTGTTTTGTTTGTTGAACAGCATATCAATTCTGTATGGGTCATTTAATGCTGAAATTTAATTTTTCTTGGGAGCATTAATAATTTCTTTTACAAATAGCTGGCATTGTTACAGGTGCTACCCCTTTGGGTCAGGTTGGACCTGGGAACAACAGCAAATAAGAGGTGGTTCTACACTCCTCAAAACCTCCCAATCCTTGCTGCTGGATGTAGTTTATCGTCATACCCAGGACAGGAGAATCATTTGGGCAGTTGATCTTATTATATGAAGTCACTCCAGAAATTGTAAAACAATTTTAATTATTTTAAGAATTTGACTTTGTTTTAACTTGACAGTTTATCAGAGGAGACATTACTCTACATGCACAAGCAGATACTCTCCTGTGATGTTATTCAGTCATCTGTGAGACACCATTGAATAAGCTTGTGCACTGTTTGACCATTGCATGTCATGTATTTTTTTATAAACATCATATTTTGGTATATCAGTACTTTGTAGTCCAGATTTGATTCACTAGAACTTGCGACATTTCCCAGAACAAAAATCACCATTGAAGAAAGAGATTTCAGTTTATGGACAGAATAAGTGATTAAAGAGAATGCAGTGAGTGCAGCTGGCAGCAATTCCAAAAAAAAAAGTTTGGAGATTGTTTTAGAAAGTGAATTGGATAAATGTGTGATGTTCAACGGGGAGTATTATGAACAGATTAAGCTAATAATGCCATTGGTAGGCTACTTCTTCCTTTATATTAAATAGCTAGATACTTTCTCAAAAGACACTGACTGAACCAGTTGACACTGGCTTCCTTAACCTTCCTTGTAGTGAATACAGTGTGTTTGTCTTGTTTTCACATGTCTGCCTATTGAGAGCACCTGTTTTGACTGAGAAAAACAATGGTGTTATATAGCTCTCCCAGACCCATGCTGACTATTGTCTAATAACTGCCCCGTATTTTTCATATGCAAATAGTCTGTGCCACCTACTCTAAGTAGGTCTTCTCTCAACAGCCCATTGTGGAAGGGGATGCAACTCCTAGTGCTTACAGTACCACATACGACCAACCCCGAGTCTTTTATTGGGCTGACCCGATTCTCCGTTACATATGGCAACGTCCTTATCATGCTAGGTGCTGCTGTTGTGGTGTCTATAGCAAATAGGCTTTTTATGGGGTGGAATTGTCAACTCTAAATCCAAAACTGGGTGAATATGGGGCTGTCATTCTCCTAGGCTGGTTACCAACCAGACAGAGAGCTCCAGTCTATCCTGCTATTTAATCTTGAGTTGTGGAGAGGAAAGAGAGCTATCATAACTTCCTGTAGGGAAATGAACAGTCACAAATTCAAGTAATCACAAATTCAAGATGTAACAAAAGGAACTAAACCAAACCCCTCCTCCCAAAGTTACCACACGCCTTGGCATTCAAATGTAGCAGCTTATATAGACACCCTATGTGCCCATGATTGATCAAATCAAAATTTGCTTGTCCAGCTGATTTCTATATAAATGAATCAGCTTGGGTTTTTTTTTTCATTTTACTTTCAGCAGAGCATACGCATGACCTGTAGGCGCTTCATTCCACTACTTATATTGTTACAGTTTCCTAAGTTTGTGTAAATGCGCGTGTTACCAACTTGGACAGAATTTGATTTGGGCACAATAATTTCAATTAACATGCTGATAACTGCTACACTACCTGAATGTCCATTAGGAGGAACCACAAAAAAAAGATAAGAACTCTATTAATAATAACAATAAGAATAAAATGTAAATGCCAAACAACTTTCTGAATGATTCCATGATGTTCGTCAATATTTCATGAGATTTAATAGTAAAGCAAAAAAAAACTACTAAAGCAACAATGGCGCTGTGGGTAAGTGTTGGTTTGTGAATTTGGTGACATAGTGAATGTGAGTTCAATCCCTGTGTACTTGCACTTAGTGGAAACAGGCGAGCAAAATCTGAACAGTAATAAATATAAAAATAAGAACTGGATGATACTCTTTGACATGAGCAGTGAAATGAGAAGAGTCTACCCCCATAAATTAAATAAAGGTTCAGTTCAGAAATTCCTGTAGGTTACCCAGATCAATGTACACTTGAGGAAGGCCAAAAAATGATAACAACAAAGATGAGGACAATACTCTGCAAATAATAAAGAAACAACTGTTCTTTGAAATAGACATTCATTCACATTGCGTATTTTTTGAAATCTAAATACATTTGCTGAACAAATCTTGTTTTCAGAACCAGTAATGGAAAACATTTGTAAAGCCTCTTCAAGTTTGCTAGGATTCCCAAATGAGAGAAAAAAAAAAAACAAAAAAAAACACAAGACAAAAAAAATATCTTTAAGGATTTTATTTAAATTTGACAATTTATTTTGACTGATTTCTATACTTTTTCTTGTTTACTTCCTGTATGAATCTCGCTGACTCTGTTTCTCTGAATGAGGCTCTTTCTCTTCTTGTCTCCTCTATCCTCTCTGTCTGACTCTCTCCCCTGTCAGTGTCTGAATGTACTGTGTCTCTCTCTCTTCTCTCTTCAGTACGAGTGTCTCTCTCTCTCTCTGTACAGTGTCTCTCTCTCTCACTCTGTTTGAGTGTCTCTCTCTCTCTACGAGTCTCTCAGTGTCTCTCTCTGTCTGAGTGTCTCTCTCTCTCTCTCTCACGAAAGTGTCTCTCTCTCTCTCTGTGACTGTCTCTCTCTCTGTACAGAGTGTCTCTCTCTCTCTCCTCTGTACGAGTGTCTCTCTCTCTCTCTCTGAAAGTGAAAGGTATCTCTCTCTCTCTCTCTCTGTCACAGTGTCTCTCTCTCTCTCTCTCTCTCTGTCTGTCTCTCTCTCTCTCCTCACTGTAGGTGGTGTCTCTCTCTCTCACTCACTGTCGAGTGTCTCTCTCTCTCCTCACTGTCATGAAAGTGTCTCTCTCTCTCTCTGAGTCTCTCTCTCTGCAGTCTCTCTCTCTCTCTCTCTCTCTCCTCTGCAGTGTGTCTCTCTCTCTCTCTCTCTCTCTCTCTCTCTCTCTCACTGGGTTTGTCTCTCTCTCTCTCTCTCTGTGTTCTCTCTCTCTCTCTCTCTGTATCAGTGTCTCTCTCTCTCTCACTCTGTCTGCAGTGTCTCTCTCTCTCTGTACGGGTGTCTCTCTCTCTCTCTCTGTACGGGTTTCTCTCTCTCTCTCTCTCTCACTGTACAGTGTCTCTCTCTCTCTCTCTCTCTCTGTGCAGTGTCTCTCTCTCTCTCTCTGCTGTCTGAGTGTCTCTCTCTCTCTCTCTCTCCTCTGTACAGTGTCTCTCTCTCTCCTCTGAGTGTCTCTCTCTCTCTCTCTGTTCACTGTACAGTGTCTCTCTCTCTCTCTCTCTCCTCTCTCTCTCTCCTCACAGGTGTCTCTCTCTCTCTCTCACTCTGTACAGTGTCTCTCTCTCTCTCTCTCTCTGTCCTCCAGTGTCTCTCTCTCTCTCACAGTGTCTCTCTCTCTCTCTCTGTCTGTCTCTCTCTCTCTCTCTCACAAGTGTCTCTCTCTCTCTCTCTGTCTGCAGTCTCTCTCTCTCTCTCTCTCCTCTGTCGAGTGTCTCTCTCTCTCTCTCCCTCTCTGTACAGTGTCTCTCTCTCTCTCTCTCTCTCCTCTCTGTCAGAGTGTCTCTCTCTCTCACTCTGAGTGTCTGTCTCTCTCTCTCTCTCTCTCTGTGTCTCTCTCTCTCTCTCTGTGCAGTGTGTCTCTCTCTCTCTCTGTCTCTCTCTCTCTCTCTCCTCCTGTACAGTGTCTCTCTCTCTCTCTCTCTGTACATGTGTCTCTCTCTCTGTACGAGTGTCTCTCTCTCTCTCTGCATGAGTGTCTCTCTCTCTCGAGTGTCTCCTCTCTCTCTCTCTCTCTCTCGAGTGTCTCTCTGTCTCTCTCACTCTCTCTCTGTACGATGTCTTCACTCTGTACAATGAGTGTCTCTCTCTCTCTCCCTCTGTAATGAGTGTCTCTCTCTCTCTCCTCTGCAGTGTCTCTCTCTCTCTCCTCTGTACGAGTGTCTCTCTCTCTCTCTCTGTAATGAGTGTGTCTCTCTCTCTCTCCTCTGTACGAGTGTCTCTCTCTCTCTGGCAGTGTGTCTCTCTCCTCTGTACGAGTGTCTCTCTCTCTCTGTCTCTCTCTCTCTCTCACTCTGTACGAGTGTCTCTCTCTCTCTCCTCTGTACGAGTGTCTCTCTCTCTCTCTCTCCTCTGTACGAGTGTCTCTCTCTCTCTCTCCTCTGTACGAGTGTCTCTCTCTCTCCCTCCTGTGTCTCTCTCTCTCCTCTGTGCAGGTGTCTCTCTCTCTCTCAGGTGTCTCTCTCCTCTCTCTCCTCTGTACGAGTGTCTCTCTCTCTCTCTCTCTCTCTCTCTGTACGAGTGTCTGAGTGTCTCTCTCTCTCTCTCTGTACGAGGTCTCTGTACAGTGTCTCTCTCTCTCTCTCTCTCTCTCTCTGTCTCTCTCTCTCTCTCTCTCTCTCTGTACGAGTGTCTCTCTCTCTCTCTCTCTGTACGAGTGTCTCTCTCTCTCTCTCCTCTGTACGAGTGTCTCTCTCTCTCTCTCCTCTGTACGAGTGTCTCTCTCTCTCTCCTCTGTACGAGTGTCTCTCTCTTCTTTTATCTCCTTCTAATCTTTCTCTTTCTGTACTGTCTCTCTCTCTCTCCTCTGTAATTTTCTCTCTTTATTCATTTTTTTCTTTATTTTTTTTTCCTTCCTAATTTCTCTTTCTGCTCTTCATTTCCCACTCATTTTTTTTTTACCTTCCCTCTTTCAATGTCTTCCTCTATTTCTCCACTTCCTAATTTTCTCTCTTCTTTCCACACTTTTCTCTCACTACTTATTTCCATCTATCTCTCTTTTCTTTCTTTACTACTATTTTTGTCTGTAAGTTCAATGAACAGTTGCCATCACAAACATATTGACTGGTAATTAAGACAGTGAGAAAGGAGGAGGGAGGAACAATAGTAGCAGGAGGAGGAGGGTGAATGTTAGAAGAGGTCGTCTGTTGCTGAAGAAGAGTCCATTCTGTATTCTGCATGGTGGCAGCTCTGGGAGGAACTGATGTGAGAAGTGGATACAAGATGAAGGAGAACAGAATTGAAACTGGGTCAAGTTTGTCTTATTTGGGCCTCTACCTACATCCTTACCCCTTTGCAAAAGATGACTTTTGAAGGGGAAGAAAAAAAAGAAATAAAAAGGAAAAAGTATAAGAAAATGAAGGAAAAATTAATAAGCAGAGAGGGAAGAAAATGAAAGGAATGAACCAAAATGTACATACGTGAAAAAAAGAGTCAAGTGAAGAAAAAGCAGTTGAAATTAATGAAAAGTGAGTTGGATAAAGAAACAAAAGAGAAAAATGAAGAAATGAAAGATGAAGGAAGAATAAAAAGGAAGAAGGATAAAGCATGTTTGAAAAAACAATGAAAGGAAGAGGTTAACAAAAATATCAAAAGAAAAGACAACGTAAGAAATATATGAAGAAAAAGAGTGAAAAAGGAATGAAGAAATAATTTATTTTAAATTAAAAGATTAACAGAAGAAAAAATGTATAAAAGGAAAAGCTGAGAAATGAAAAATAAGACGAGCTAAAAAGGGAGAAAAGAAATCTAAGAAAATGAAAGAAAACAAAAAGAAAGAAAAAGAAAGCCAAGTGGAAAGAAAAGATACTGAATAAAAGACAGAATAGACGTGAAAACCAAAAAGAAAAATGGATGAAGAAAGGAATGAAAAAAAAAAAAAAAACTGTTTAGAATAATCAAAAGAAAATGAAAGGGTTGATGAAGGAAACAGAAAACGAAGAAGAAAGGAATAAAAGACCACTGATGAAGAGAAGAATTCTTGATAAAAAGACCCTGAAGTCAAAGTTCAAGATAAAGTGAAAGCTAAAAATAATTAAAAAAAATATATCGGGAAGAAAATGAATGATGGAAACCTCGACAAAGAAAAGTGGGATGGGGGGAAACAAGGCCAAGAAGATATTAAAAAATATTTGTTTCATAATTTTAGCTTCTTGGCAAATATAACCCGTTTTGAAACTTCTGTGTCAACATGCAGAGTTAGGGCACTCTAAAATATGGATGAAAGAGAGTCTGGCTATAGGGGTGCCAGTAATCATGGCAGTATTATGGTGGGGTTGGCATAAGATTTGTGTACCGCAGACTGTGTCCTACAGAGGTGTGACTGTGCTTGCTTATTCTAGATATAATCATCAAAAACACAGAAACAAAAAAAAAGCAAGATGTAATAAAAAAAAAAGAAAAGAAAAAAAGATATTGAAAGTTGGTCAACGGAGATAAGGATGAGTAAATTAGAAAGATGAGTGGGGGGGGCGGAGAGATGTTTCAGAAGTCAAGTATTAACAGGATGATTTGATTTGAACAGACCGGCTGTTTAGGCAGGTGCATATTCCTGGAGTGCTGATATATATATATATACACACACACACACACACCCACACGTTCCTTCATCTGTATTTTCCAAATTGATAATAATGCTAATGAATATGGAGAATTTATTATCATTAATTAATAAGTCAGATTATTTTAAATTTACATATGCCCTTGGGAAAGGCATGAATACATCTCTTCCCCTCCCCCTGGCAGATATGAGTAAAGTAGTAGAGCTGACTGGGATCACTAGCCTTGGTAGGGCAATCAATCCAGAAGGAGAATTCTGAATATAAAAGCCACTTGCCAGCATGTCATGTCACAGTATGCCATTATACATACTTTTTGGACATTCACTGGACCCTATCTTGTTAAGTGATCTGAAAAGGTATGTGGAGAGAATGGGTTTGAACTGGTGCAGACTGTTACTCACCTAAAAATCCACTCACGCAATATGCCATCACCCTCTTCAAAATTGATATTGGGCAATATATATATATATATATATATATATATATATACACAAAATAGGAAAGAATTTGTTAGGTAAATAATCCAAAGTTCTTTAGTATTTTTTTTTATTTTTGAAAAACCGTGCTCGATATAAAAGTAGAGCCTAAATTTATTTTTAAAAAATATTATTCCTTCGCTACATAACAGTTCTCATGTTTCAAAAACAAGGGCTGAAAACTTCAAGCGAAATTTTTGGGACCAAAAATTTCGCTTGAAGATGAAACAGAGCTTGATACTTTAATTGAAACATGAGAACTCTTATGTAGCAAAGGAATCATATTTTTAAAAAATAAGTACAATATTATATATGTTTTTACCTAATATTATTTTTTATTACTGGAAATGTTAATTTTTATTTTTGATTCTACATCTGAGTGTCTTTCTAGTTTCCATTTTCTTTAAAACTTCTTTGTTGCTCATATATTCTGTCCATGGTATTCTCAGCATCCTTCTGTAGAACCAAATCTTTGTTACTTCAATTAATATTAATAATAATCTTTTGAAGTTATACTTTCTAGATGTGCACATGAAATAAACATTGGAATAAACTTTACTCAGTAAAGGTTTGTGATAAATGTAAGGATTTTTAATATGCCTAGATATATCTTAACTCCTACTCTTGAAGTGCTTTTGAATACAGATGAAACAGAAATGGTTATTAAAAATGTTATCAATCCTAACCTGACACTTTCCCACCACCATAACGTAGCTTCCCTGTGTCTTTTCTGTAAATGTTTTCATGGTAACTGTTCTGATGAGCTTTCTTGGGTACCTCAACTTTCTTGGGTACATCAACTTTAGGAATGTATGTATGTAGAGTGGGTAACCATGATTAGATACAAAATAAGTAACAGAACTGTTGAACAAACAGAATTGACAAAGTTTGCAAAAAAAAGAACAAGGCAAAAAATAATATAAAGCAAGCAAAGAATACAGGGCACAATAAGTAAATTGTTGCCATTTTATATTTTTAATTTCGTACATGTACATTGTTTTTGATTTTACTGATTGCACAGTATGTTAGGGTCAGATAAGCACCGTCTGTGAGGAAAAGAGCACCATGATGCAATTCACTGCACCAGAAATTTGGAAACGGCATGCTGTACTGCTTGGTATTCACACTGGAAGCTCCAATACAAACATTTCCCAGTGTTTGGGTGTCAATCTGAGGGCAGTGCAGATGATTTAGAAAGAGTTGGATAAGTCTAATGGTGATTACAAAGGTGTTTGGAGTGATCACTAGTGATGTTGATGTTATGCCTCCATTCATCTTTCCACAGAGTCTCAAACACGGAGGCCTACATCAAGTGCCTTGAGGAGGGAGTGCTGTCCTGGATCAAGAGGGTGGCTGCTGGATGACCCTATGTCTGGCAACAGGACTCTGCACCATGCCACTCAAATGGGAGAACCCAGTCATGACCGTCAAACAATTTCTGCAACCGTGTCACACCTTACATCTGGCTCTTCAGACTGCACCTTCCTTGATTATTATGGGTAGGGTGCAGATGAGTGATACCAACAAGACTATTGTAATACCAAAGATGAACTGAAGGCAAAGATTATGGCAGCATTCACCAATTTAAAAAAGGAGATCATCCAGAAAAGTTGCAGGAGATCCTGAAGTTGTCTGGCAGCTGAGGTTGAAGCCAGTGACGATTTTATTGAATAGATTTACTTTTAAGTATTTCAAGATATTTATTGTGTAATTTTGGTAAATATATCTGTTAAAATGAGATGTCAGTGTGATTTTTATTTTTGTGTAATTTAGAAGAAAATTTATCCATCGCAGCCTGTATATGCAAGGCACATTAACAGTAATAAAGCAAAGCAACTGTAATATAGCAAAAAGTTCACAAACTAAGAATTGGTGTCTACACACAAGTTAGGACAAGCAAAAATAGCGTTCTGACTTCAAGACAGACTGGGACTGTCAGGTGAAAACAAGAACTGGCCTGTTTAATGGCTCGGAAAAAATCCCAGCAACTGGCCTGTATTAAAATGGGGAGAAAAAAATTTCCCAGTCATTCCATTTGTGAATAATACAACACAAAAATGTGCGTTAACAAAATGTATTGAAACAAAGAATAGGTACACAATATTTTATTGGTTAAAATGGGAAGACTGTTCCTGCATAATGGGTTGACTAAATTCGGGCAGAGTCTTTGGATTCAATTTCTTAATTCTACTATCTTCCCTGATCTTCGTACCAACCCATATTTATATGGTCAGTAGTCCCTTATGATTGAAATCAACATACCAGGAGCAACATAAGAGCAGTGCTAGATTGTTAGCTCGGTCTCGTCATTTTATAGTTAAAATTGGTAGATGCAAACATATGTGGATTGGGTTGCAAACTTTTTGATACCCCCTAATAAATATCAGTTGGTTATTATATTACATTAAAAACTTTTCTGCTGCTTTAACACAAATGAGGAGGGATGGAATGAACAGTAGCACTGGAGACCAAGAAAACAAAACCAGAGACCCGTCCATGGCAGAGGAGATGATGAATTCCACACTGGAACGGCACAAACGAATGTTGAACATAGCTGGAACACAGAAAGCAAGGACAAACAAACTGGAAATCAGAATCACAATGTTCCGTATGCTCGTAATGCTGGCAACTCACTATCTCAAAACAGAAAATCCATCTGTTTATATTGAGCCCAGCCACATCGGTAATATCACTATGCATGACACGAATCATTTGCATAAACAAATTCTAGACACCGCCCAGCCCACCACCGTGACCATATTTTTTACAAGTGAACGTTCTGGGGTTCATGTTGGCCATGTTCTGGGGTTCATGTTGGCACACCAAGCGTTGTCTTTTTTGATGGATGGGGATGGGCAGCCTCATAGAACGTAGTTGGTGGTTCATCCTGACTTTTACTTCCACTACACATCTGTTATTTAAAACCCTTGGGAATAAACACATAAATAATATTTAAAGAAATAAAAATAAAGTTTTGTTTACTTTTATTGCCCTGTCAGTAATAGCCAGATACATCCCCCTGCAGGAGGGGTAAGATCCTACCAAAACAGGCCACCTTCCAGGTGGGTAGTTGCAGACACTGGTATAAACCAAACTCGTATTTACCTTTTTGACTCCAATATAAACCAGATCGAAAGGCTCAAAGCTTTTCTCTAAAACCTTTTCAGTAAAAAAAAAATTTAATAATTATACGTCATTATTATTTATTAATGATTATATCTAATTTGTTATGATTTAGTCTTAAAGAATGAAAACTAATAAAATAAATATATATTTTTAAAAAAGTCTTCGAGGGGGTGTGGTATTAAGCTATAGCCTATTTAGGAAGGAGCACAGTGTAGTCATCGATAGCAACTCAGATTGAGGAATTGAAAAACCAAGTCCGAGTTCCAGTCAAATCCATTACATTCACTTGGGAAAGGTTATGAATCCTCTTCTTCTCCCCTGCCAGCTATGGGTAAATAGCAGGACAGACTGGGTTCTATAGCCTTGGATGGCAACTGGTCTACTGCAGAAAGAAATGCCAACCTACAGTGGAAAAAAATCTGCCTCGACATGTCATGTATCAAAAGATACATGATTGCCTAAGCATGTATCATGCATGGCACATAACTGACTTTATTTAGCTTATAGGTAAGTCTAGCACTGCTCAGTGAAACCAAGTAGTGTTGCTGATATGTTTCCATCTTTCTACAGTCATGTTAATTAAGGTAGGTACAAGCAGTTAAAAATATTAAAGTAATAATAAAATAATATTTTTAATAAAGTAAAAAAATGGGAATAGTAACTGAAATATGTATACCCACTAAATATAACTTTTATGGAAATAAGAAAAAAAAAGAAATTAAATGCAATATACTTTAATTTAAATGTTTTAATAAATAAAACAGTTGAAATGCCACTGAATACACCCACACGTTGTGTGTGTGTGTGTATATATATATATATATATATATTGAACAATAAAAAAAAATATTAAAAAATTAAAATCTTCAGACACACTGGGTTGTAGATTAATATTCTTTTGTTTTTTTTTTATTATTTCATTTAGATTCCTCGACTAGTTTCGGCCAAAATGGCCATCATTGGGAGAAGAAATATTTCTGCTTGCTGGTAGCAGTAAACTACAGAAATGAATGTCTTGATGGAGAAAATGAACTTTTGTCTGTAGTTTTCATTTGTTTTTTTATTTTATCTTTTTAACATAAATCTTTTAACATTCCTTGTGTTGGTCAAACAGTCTCTTTTAAGTTGTTATTTGAGATAAGAGCTGAATGGATCTATGCTTCTCTGAATTCCTTTGGTCAGTTTGACAGTTTTATTGGTCCTGGAGAGGGGATGTCTCTCTGTTTAGTGTTTGTGTGTGTGTTATTTGGTTCTTAGGGAGTGAGCGAGTATGATGTGTGTATATTCGTTTATATATATATATATAAAGTGGCATTTCAACTTTAGGGTTACTTAATGCCATGATTTGTTTAATGAGGGATATTTCGTTTTTAGTTTGGAGGTCGGGTTAATTTTTGTATTAATATGTTCAATTTGCACAAGAGTCAAAATTTTTCATTGATAACTTTCTTTTTCCTGATAAGCCCCCACTCCCTTGCCTCACATCAAGTTCCTCCTGACATTCTGAGGGATAAATCAATACACACACACACACACACACACACACACATATATATATATACACACACACACACACACACACACACAGAGTCCGTCAAAAGAATGTATATAGACTTCAAGAAAGGAAAAACTTGTCTTTTGTAGTTTTAGCAACTTGTGATAGCACTGTTTACTGTTTTCTCAACAGATGTTGTTACCTTCATGGCTGTAGCATCAAGTCCTGAAGAATGTGTGTGTATGTATATATATATATATATATATATATATATATGAGAGAGAGACACACATGGCCAAGTGGTTAGAACATTTGCTTTCTGATCATGTGACCCGAGTTCAAATCTCACCATGGTCAATTTGTCAGGAAGGCGACTTCCTGATGTCATCAGAATGGATTGAGGTTGATCCCAGCATGTGGCACCTTTGGAAAGTGCCTGAAAACTGCACCACAGGTTGACCCAAGCCTTGTGAGTGAAATTGGGTAGATGGAAATCTTGGAGGCTCGTAGATAGCTGTGCTAGCACAAAGCCACAAGTCGTCATAGCCAAGGGCTTGAGCATGCTGGCCTTGTTCAAATTGTTGTTCACACTCCATAAACTGTAACTAAGGTCTGCTCAGCATAGTTGCAGTATAAATCATAGGTGGGCTCTGTGGGTGTTGAGCAAACACAAATGAATAGGGATTGGCTAGTCGCCCTAGTAGACGGGTATCCTTGAATGCATATGGTCATCTATTTATTATATATATATTATAAATTTACTAATTGAAAAATATGGTTACATTGCTACACAGGAATTACGATGTTTCAAAAACAGAAACTAAAAATTTCAAATTTAATTATAGAATTAAATTAAAATCCCTAGTACTGATTCATTTTCAAGCAAATTTTGGAATCAAAAATTTGGATTCCAAAATTCAAATTAAATTTGAAGTTTTTAGTTTCTGTTTTTGAAACATGGTAATTCCTGTGTAGTGATGGAACCATATTTTTAAATTAGTAAAATTATAATATTTATGCTCTGCAGAATTGTATTGAGCACTGTTTTTTAAAAATAAAAGTAATTAATACGAACACCGGATTATAAATCTTACTGTTCTTTCTCTTTATTTTAATACACACGCACACACCTTGTTAAAAAGAACAAGGTCTGTTTAATTTTTTATTGTTTTTCCAGAGATCAAATAAGATTTTGAGTAATATACTCAAAAAGGTAGATAAATTGTCTGAAGTTCATATTTTTTATTGTTTTGTTGAAGTACATTTGACCATTTCCTTTGTTGACATCCTGGTATTCTAGTAATTCTAACTACGGCACAGATGAAAATGTCACTCAGAAATTGCCTGCTTTTTGAAAGTATCCAGATGAACAAGTAAAATGAAAGGTATTCAGCATAGACTCAATAGAGGTACCCATGATCATGCTCACCAAGTCCCGTCATCTGTGATAGTCCTCAGAACTGTAATAAACTAGAATCATGTTATATTATGTCATTTCTTCCTGCAGGGTGTTAGAATCAATAACACCTTCTTTATCTAGTTGTTAGTCACAGCAGTCAAGCTCTTGATCAAGAAAGATTGTGCTCCTTTCCCCATGGCCTGTGTGACCCAGGAGTGGCTGACCTTGAATTTTCAGGATCATGTCATCTCTTATATGTGTCCTCCTTTCTCTTTTGATTTCAGTTTACTTTATAACTACATCTGGGGCATCATTGAACATTGAATGCAAGATCAACAAGCAGCTCCATAATACAAAGGACTTATTGAAAACAATTACTTCTGAAGTGTGACTGTGGCTATTCCGGATATTTAGTGGTTTTACTGAATCACTTTGTTTTTTTTTAATGTTGAACATGTGTACAGTATTTTCAAAATATACTCATTTCTATTCTATGGAATTTATTTATTTTTTTAAAAAATTTATATCATAATTCGTTATTAATTCCCTAGTATAATATATATATATATATATATATATATATATATATATATATATAAAAACTTAAATGTTATTTTTAGTGGATACCCATATTTGAGTATGCACTCCATTCATTTATTTAACAGTAACTTTATTTTCATCTACCAGTCTGAATATTCAAGAAATCTTATTAAAGAAAAATGTGTTCTTTGGCAGGACTTGAACCAGCTTCCCCCTTGGCAGGAAAAACTGTCATTGGTTCTAACATGCTCATACCAAGTTGGCCATGGTGTGCATCACTAATTAAGTGAAGTTGATTAGTACCTTATAAATGCAAATCTTTCTCTGACTTTTGAAATATTTGAATCTACTCAGTTTCATATCATAACATAAACAAAGCAATTTCTAAAGAAGTAATGGATTTTTTAAATTTATTAATCTAACAGATTTTATTAGTTAAGCATTTTTGAGTAGATGCACAGTTTATTTTAAATAGTATTTATTTCATCTACTAGTCTGTACTCAAGAAAAATTAATTAAAAGAATGTGTCCTCCAGTACATTTTCTCAAGTACACAAGCCTGTAGTCAAAATAAAAACTGTTTAAAATAAATGATGCATCTATTCAAATACGAGTATTCACTAAAAATAACAATGAAATTAATAAAAATGTTGGATTAAAAAATAAAATTCATTATTTAGAAATCTCTTTGTTTATGTTATGGATACAAAACTGAGCAAATAAATATTTCAAGTAAAAAATCTGAACGAGTGAGTAGGCTTTAAAGGCAAAATAGAACCTTGAACCTTGCTTTATTGTGAAGTTCTTTGTGGCTGAGCAGTAAAAGCATGCCAGATCAGATGGTGGTCCCTCCTGCAAGGAAGATGCAGGTTAATATGCTGCTGCTGCTGCTTCTTCTCCTGCTGCTGCTGCTTCTTATTATTATTTCTTTATTTATTTTTAAAGTTATTTTCAAGTACACAGGCCAGTAGACAAAATAAATATTGTTTAAAATAAACAGGGTGTCTACTCAAATATGCTTATCCACTAAAAATAATGTTTAAAGTATTAAAGATATGTCAGATTAAAAGAATAAAAATCCATGATTTTTTTTTAGAAATATACATATATTTTTCCAAGGTTTGAATAAGCAACTCTATTTAGAGTCTGCCCAAAATTAGCCTTCTGGCATAAAAGTGCTCTATGCCATAAAAATGACAGAGCATTTGAATATTAATTCAATAACCAGGTAGGCAATGACTGGCCACTACTTTAAGTTTAGTGTGTTTGCACACAATCTTCAGGTAGCCAATATCTTTTTCTCTCTCTCGAAATGGTCTAGTTGATGTCATGTGTAATGGCGCTCTCTCTCTCTCTCTATATATATATATATATATATATATATATATAATATGCACACACATCTGATCGAAAAGTATTGGGACTGATGCTATAGTAATGGAGCTAAAGTATGCAGGGAAGCTGTTTGGCACAGATTGACCTTGAACTTTGTTGTACATAGAGTATTTTGGTGTTATCTGCTACTATTTATCCTATAATGATAGTTGTACTTTGGCACATTTATGATGTGCTGGTTGATATGTGTATGGATTGATATAAGTTTTGATAAGTCAATCTGCACTAGAGTGTGGTGCATGTGTGCAATCTCTTGGTTGTGGAGACATGAGAATTCATAGACATTATTTTTACATGGGGCGGGGATTTATAAGGCCCAGTGTTGTTGGTAATAATCAAGTTAGATGTTTTGAACCTATGGTAGTAGATGATAAATCTTAGTTGTTTATGATCATAGTGATATGTACGAGTGAATTGTGCTTTTGTTTTTTCATTCTGCTTATAATTAGGGTGCATAGGAGAAGGTATCTTGAAATGCATATGATATAATTAATGTGTTCACATATTTTATCAGTATTATAATAATAAATAATAAAAATTTAAATAAATGACATTCTTCTTGTGTGCCCTTGTCCTCAATAGCCATTACACATGACATCATCTAGACCATTTCAAGCATCCAGTTTCCCAAAAGAATACCAAAATGCAGACAAAGGAATCCTAACTACCACACAAATACCACATCAGTTCTTGATAATGATGACAAAAGTCGAAAGTACTTGAACGGAAATAACAGAATATGAACTTTAGACAGTTTATTCATAACTTTGAGCATAGAACTTAACACCTCTGTCTATATTTCTGAGATGAGGTATTATGTACACTATTTACATTATTCGGACTATTGTCCTCATCCTTGTCACTATATTTAACACATGGCACAGTAGATAAAAGTGTTGGTTAGATCCAGTGACAGGACCCAGAGAGTGTGAGTTCAATACCCGGTTAAAGCGGTGAAGAACTTAGAGAGGGGAATTAACAAGAGATAACTGATAACTGACATCCATTAAACATAGCATGTTGAACTAGAACAGTCAACCCCAGTGAGCAAAATAAAGGGTTCAGTTCAATATTCCAACCACCTGAAGAAGGCCGGAACATACAACGGCCGAAACATTGTAATAAATATGGCAACAAGGATGAGGACAATAATCCAAATAATCAAACAATTGTGTACTTAACACCTTATACAAAAATTGGGAAAATACAACAACACAGACTTTGTTGATTTATGTTAAATCATGTTATCTTATATATGACAAAGTGAACAGAATCTTTCACAATAAAATGCTCAATAGCTATCTGGAGAAATAATTATTGCATCAAAATTATTGCAAGTTCTTGATATTTATCGAAAATTGACTCAGTTTGGTGATGCTTCACTCTTCAGGACCCAGATAAGATTATTTACTTATAATAATAACAAATATTGTGTTTTGCCAAGAAAAATGGCTGACGTTTGTGTTTCTGGATGATAATGCTTTTAAGGCAAGCAGTCTTTGTAATTAAAGTGCTTAATATCAAAAGATAAAACATTAATAACAACAAATAAAATTACATGTTTATCTTTTCCTACTTTAATGATATAAAGAGAATCATCTGTTAGCTTCAACATGCTATACTGCTTCCACAGAGTTGAAGCACCACCATTTCCTCTATCTATGGAGGAATTTCCATTCAATGTTTTTTTTCATGAACTGCTGCTTTGTGGAACTCTTGGTTCCTTAAACATGAGAATATTGACGTTTTCAATGGTGAATCTATAGCCATATTTTTCATCCTCATGATCTTCACTTCCTTCTACTTTCTATTATATTCATACCACAGATGTCATTCACTAACCATCTACCTTGAGTGGCTTTCAAGCCTTCTATTGGGTGAAGTATGGAATAGATAAATATCTAATACACATATCTGAATAACTGAAAGTTAGTTTACATTATATGATAATGTCTTTAATAAAGAAGAAATTTAAAATTTGTGTAAAAATATTATCCTCTTTTTACAAAAATTAAGTAACATCTTTTCAGAAATATGTGAATTTTGTAAGTAAGTTTATTTTTACTATCAAACACTCATGAGTAAATACTATATCTATAAAATTCCAAGTAGGGAGAGACATGTTGAACATTTTAATTTAATTTTGCTTCATAATTTATATATACAGAAGAAGTCCGTGTATCCAAACTTTAGAGTGGTTCAGATACAATGTGACTTGTAATATAACTATAATGAAACACAAGAACTTATTGCAATATATGAAAAATTAAGTATCACACAAAAGTATTAATTTGCAATGTTTAATGCTCAATAAGTTTTATTTTCAATTGTCTTTCTTATTTCTTTCCTCATTTCTTTTACTTTTTGCTGTTCTAGTTTTCATTTCGGCAAATGACGTGCACGTATACATTCTGTACTACTGAACAAAGATTTTTTTTTTCTCTATGAACTTGATGACCTCATCAATAGATTTCTCTACAGAGTCCCAGTCTTCTTCATCATTCTTCATATTTTCACCATTATTGGAAGAATTTGATTCTTCCTCTATTTCTTGACAATCCAAATCATTTTGAAGCAATTCTACCATTGAATTCTTTTGTAATTCATTAGCGTCTTCACTTATCCATTTCTTAAATTCTCCAAAGTGAGAGTATTCAGTGATTCATCTTCAAGTGCAAGTTTTAGTGTTTCATTCAGATTCTGCAATCCTTGTTTGTTAATTTGCAAATTCAACAAATTAGGATCTTCGTCCAGTTTTTCAATAATCTCTGACGTAACTTGAAAGAATTTCTCTTCCAGTTGAAGTTTCTTCTGTGTTAGGCATTATGGGTTGAGAAATTTCAAGTTACTAACAATTATCAACAAAGAAAAGAAACAATATTAGAATGTCGCATATTCCTACAACATCTAAATGGCAACACTGAGAAGTTCAGATATGAAGACTTCTACTGTAGACTTCTACTGTAGACATCTGCTGGAATCTATATCCACAAAATGTAATGTTTAAAACAGTGATTCTCAACTCCCGTGCCACAAAACATTGTTATGACACTCACACATACATATATGTATGTATGTATGTATTTCTGAAAACACTCTATGAAAACATTGACTATTATTTTCCGTTATTGACTACAGAAAAGTATGATTGGATTCGAAATCCCTACATAAATGTTCCTTCTAATATTCGACTTAAGTTATCTGAAAAAGAAAAATGGGCTACCATTTCCAGTAATCGAGGGCTCAAAATAAAACATTTGATGGTACCCATTGATACATTTTGGATTTCAATACAAAAGGAATATCCCACATTAGCTAAAAAGGCTTTAACAGTTTTATTGCAATTTTCTACTTCTTATTCAATGCAATTTTTTCTTTTTATTTATATGAATTAGGCTTTTCATCTCTAAATAACTTTTAAAAAATAAGAAGGGAGAGAGACTACGCTCAACTGAAAAAGAAATGAAGGTCTGCTTATCACACATTTGACCAAACATTGAAGAAATTGCCAAAACAAAAAAAAAACACATAGGTTTCACACTAAATAAGCTGCAAAAATAGTTGAATAGAAACATTGAAATCAAGTTAGTTCATATTTGTGTGTATTTTTTTTTTAAATCTATGGCTTTATTTCATAACATTTAAATTTAAAAATTTTGATAAGTGTGCTGTGATATTTTTTATTTGCTCTTAGGTGTGCCATTGCTTAAAAAGGTTGAGAAACACTGGTTTAAAATAATGAGCGAATAAAATATTAGATTTAAAAAAATCATTAGTTCTTCAGGAATTACTTTGTTTACATTTTGAGTACAAAAATAATCTGAAAAGATATAATGTTGGCTTCCATCCTTATTAGAATGACTGCAAAACACTTTCCCCTCCACAATTTATAGACAGAAGCACACAAATGCATGCTGGGATTTCTTCTTAGCCAAAAAAAAAATAGGCAAGTTCTCGGTTTCATCTGACTCAGTCCCAGTCTGTCTTGTCTTTAAGTTAAAACACTGTTTATCTGAATTTGCCCTTGCCAATTCTTAGTTTATGAACTTTTTGCCATATTACTGTTGCTTTGCTTTATTACTATTAATTTGCTTTGTATATATTGTTTGCTTGCTTTATATTATTTTTTTGCCCTGTTGGTTTAATATTTTATTTCAAACTTTGTCAAATTTGTTAATTGGGCAGTTCTGCCATTTATTTACATTTAAACATGGCCACTCACTCTACATATGATCTTTGAAATATTCTAATGAGAAATGTTCTTTCCTTTATAAGAGCAATTGAGCCTTGCTTCACTGAAGTCCTTTGTGGCTGAGCAGTTTAAAGCATATTCAGCTATACAGTTATTTCCTCTATATTAGAAAGACTCATGTTTGAACAGGGAATTTTGTTTATTAAAGTCTTTAATAAACAATTTCAATAGTCTTTACTTTAAAAACTATTGAAAAATATCAATCATTGTTAATCAAACACTAAACATAGGGTTTAATGAGAAATGTGTGTATTGAAGAAACATGGTTATTACATTTAATGTATTTATTTGTAATAAATTTTCTGTTTGATTTCTCCCTAGAATCTAAATGTGTGTAGATGCAATGCTGGTGACTAAAGTGAATGGCACACATAAGCTCTTCAGAGTTAAAGGAACTTCCGTTTATTCAGTGTCAACTGGAAACAGACTTCTCCTCTCCTTTGTTTTTCCCTCCCACTCTTTGAAGACTCTTGAGAATTTTTAAAATTGTGACTGTGGTCAGTGGAGAGGCCAATCCAATTTAAGTGCTGAAGACAATATTTTGTAGGCCAGAAAAAGTTTTATGATCGCCACTGAATAGTAACTGTTTTATCATTCACTGCTTGGGTCATGTTAATGACCTCTTACAGCTAAGAATAGTTTCGTTACTTGTTTATCTTGTTTCATATAGTGAAAACACACGTGTGTGTGTGTGTGTGTGTAATGTAATATATATATATATATATATATATATATATATATATATATATATATATTTCAGTTGTATAGACATGAGTTTGTGACACTGAGTTTCACACTTTTGCGATCATCAGACAAAACAGTTTATTTTTAAAAATTGGATCTATTTATGCTTGTTTGACTGTGTTTGGTGATGAGTTGGGAAATTTACTTCAGTGTTTGGGATGACACTCATACACAATGTTAGCTCTATCACTGATATTGAGCGCTTTCCACTAAGTACTTCACACACATACACACATATATATTTTATCACTTAAAAGCTGTTACAACTAAAAACCAGTGAAAATGTTTTTATTTTTAGTTATATATATATATATATATATATATATAAACTTAATACACATATGCATGCTTTATATATATATATCAACAGATTCACTAAAAAAGTGAGAATACCATGATGGAAAAAAAAAATGTCCCAATCTTGATAAAAGCTAAGTTTTATTCTCACAAAGTCTGTTATTATTTAGAGTAAAGGATTTTTTGATTATTAAATTAATTTTTTGGCCTTTTTAGGACATTTGAAACTTTTGGTTAAAAATTTTGTTTTTGTTTAGACTTTTTTCTTTGTTTTTTACACCACTGGAAACATCCAGGTTGAATATAGGAAATATTAGCATCTTTTTGTGGTGGAAAAATCATTGGTTTGGGAATTTTTGCAAAAATCAAATAATTGTTGCATTTTAATAAAACTTTCAGAACTTAATCACAAATGAATTAAATTATTTTAGAAATGTTTATTTTTTAGAAAATCTTGGTGAAAATTTTTCTTTTACATTGTTACCGTCACCCATTTCATTTTATGAAATTTTTAGAAATTAATTTTTGTTCTGCTTAATGTTTATATTAGTTATACACAGAACTCTTGGAGAATTTAATTCTTTGCTTGTTTTTTTAAAAAAAAGAAAAAAAAAATTTTGGTTACTGAAATTCTGCTCTGAATCATAAAATAAAAATTTCAATAAAACTAAGACATTATTTAAATAGAAAAGCTTTTAATTGATTTTATGAATAAAAAATATATTATGGACACATTTGTTTTATGAAAAAGATTTTTGGTTGATTAATAAATTTTTACAAGAATTTTTTTTATTTTTAATTAGAATAATTTATAAAGTTTTAAATCTTTTAAATGTCTGAACCAGTTAGGTGATGTTGTTAAGTGAAAACTATATTCAGTAATCATAAATGGAAAAGCTTAATACAATTCAGTGACCACCTACCAATATTTTAAAAAGAATTTGAATTTTTTTTTGTGCATAAATGTGCCAATTTTTGTAAATACAAACATCCATACATGGCATTATCAGAAAATAAGAAGTATAACTATAGTAAAATTAAAGTCAAATTACCTAAAATTCAATAAAATATTAGATTATGTAGAAGATTTTTTTAGTTAAAAAATTATATGAAAAAGGCACTCACATTATTTTCCTTAAGTAATTTTTAGTTGTTCTCCTTAGAAAAAAAAAAAAAGAATAAACTTCTGTCTGTTAGTCAAGCTGTTGACACCTTAAATAAACACCTACTATTGATACTACAATGTAGTTCGGCAATATTTTAAACATAAAAATTATAATATTAAAGTAATATTTTTTTTGAATCAGATTAATTAAAACTTTAAATCAGCTAATATTACTCAAATAACTTTCCAGAAAAGTATATTTTATTTTTGAAAGATCTTTTACTAAAGAGAATTACATTGTGCTGACAGATTGCTAAAAATGGCACTAAAATCAGTGATTTTTAGCAATCTTAAAACAAAAACTCTTTCCTATCAATTTAAATTATTTTTTTCTATACACCAAAGTATATTGCTGATTGGAAATATGAAATTTAATCTGTTTGCTTGAAATTAAAATAAAAACTTCAAGAAAGATTTTTCATTTCTAAAAATTTATTTTAAACCTGAAGTATTGCATTTCTGTGGAGGTACATACATACATACACACATACACACACACACATATATATATTATGAAATGGATAAAGTCTGACAATTATTTTAAGACATTTTTATGTTTATACATTCTTTTTATAGATACAAATATTTGAGTAAATGCTCTGTTTATAATAAACAGTATTAAACAACATTTACTGGCCTGAATGTCTGAGAAATTTTCACAGAAAATATTTGTCCTCCGACAGGATTTGAACCTGTATCCTATACGGAACCATCATTCAGCTTGACATGCCTTTACCGATTTGGCCACAGAGGCGTGTTCAGTTAGCAAGATCAAATTTACTGTATTTTAACTTCAATCTTCTATGAATCTCTCACGTACATTCATATCTGCTCATGGCGTATCAAATGTAAACAAATGACATCACACATTATGAAATGGACAAAGTCCGATAATTATTTTAAGACATTTTTATGTTTATAGATTCTTTTTATAGATACAAATATTTAATTAAATGCTCTGTTTATAATAAACAGTATTAAACAATATTTAATGACCTGAATGCCTGAGAAATTTTCACAAAAAATATTCGTCCTCCAACAGGATTTGAACCTGTATCCTATTCGGAACCATCATTTATTATAAAATAAATATATATATATATATATATATATATATATATATATATATATATATATTGTAGGGGCAGCAAATCATTGTTCAAAGATATTGTTAAATATAACAGACAACGAATAACTATTATGTTTTATCATGAGCTGTTCTAAGCGTTGTATAATGGCTTTAGTTTCAAGAGAAAATAATGGCAAAAACTGTCCAACATTTGGATATTTATTATATTGGTCATCGACCCAAGTTTTCTGTTTAAATGAGCCATCATCAGAGTGTTTATATGGACATTACAACAGAGGTTCACTGTCAAAGATAACATCCTGTTTTGTTCACATAGAAGTTTGCTTTGTGATGATAATGGTCACAGAATAGCAGACGCAGGTTGTAAAATCATAATGCAGTTTTGACGTCATACACATATAAAGAAATATCCAAATGTTGGACAGTTTTTGTCTTTATTTTCTCTTGAGACTAAAGCCATTATATGGCGCTTGAATGGCTCAT
Organism: Acanthosepion pharaonis; assembly: GCA_903632075.3. NCBI lineage: Eukaryota > Metazoa > Mollusca > Cephalopoda > Sepiida > Sepiidae > Acanthosepion > Acanthosepion pharaonis. The sequence goes on from CAHIKZ030003216.1 coordinate 1,118,409, forward strand.
AATAAAACATAATAGACATTTGTTGTCTGTTATATTTAACAAACATATATATGTATATATGTTTCATTAAATAATATAGACAAGTTTTGTCTATTTTAAGCAAAATCTTTTCATAATGTCCGATACGCTTAATAACATAATCATTGAAAGATGAAAGAAAATCACCATGTTGATACATGTTTTATTCTTAATCCTTTCTAAGCTTTTGGCTTACATAAGCCATTATCAAAGATGACAATTACATTACAATATATTAACCAATACATGGACAAAACAATAATGATAGTCTGTTTTTGTTTGCATGGAAGATTTCTAAGCAACCACAAACTTGTGCATACGTGATGCTATATATATATATATATATATATATATATATATATATATATATAATGGTTAGCATTAGGAGCTGCTTGTTGAACTCTCTGATTTCAGGCAGAGAGGAACCCAGATGAGGCTGTGCTGAAAGGCAGTCTCTTGTCTCAAGAGGTAGAAAAACCTGACCCCATTATTATAGGGTATAAGCAGAATTTTTGCTCGGGCATACGGGCTGGGAAAGACCAACATAAAACCGGCCTTATGCCACATCCCGCTATGTGGGGAGCTTGGGTAAATATCGACTTCATATATATTTAATTAATTTGTGTAGACATCCACGCACAATTTGAAATTTATATAAGATATAATTCTAGTCAGGTATAGATGCTGCCTAACCTTGACTATACATAGAGTATGTCTGATTTTTATATAACGGACAATGAATGATCTAAGCTTCAGTGGTGAATATCTTTGATAAAATGTCCATATAACCACTCTGAAGATGGCTCATGTGATTAGCTTAGATCAAAGACCAAATTAATAAAAAAAAATATCCAAATGGTGGACAATTTATGTCTTTATTTTCACCCAAAATTAAAGCAAACATATGAACTTTAGAAAGGCTCATGATCAGACATCGTAGACATTCATTGTCTGTTATATTTAACAATATATGTTTAAATAATGATCTGCTGCCCCAATACTATATATATATATATATATATATATATATATATATATATATATATATATATATATATATATATAATGTAAGTAAAAGGTTTGTCAATTAGCTGATTGATATTACTTTCAGCATCTTGAGTTTTTTTTTTTTTAGATGGACCTATTTCAAAGTTTGTTTGCATCATCTTCTGAACTCTATAACAGAAAAAGGATCCCACCAAAACTAGCATAATATTGCAATACCAAATTTTGGCTTTTGATTTTAAAGTGGTATTTCTCACATTATACTCAGATATAGTGTATGTGTGTTAGTCTCTCTATATCTGCATGACCCTATCCAGAACACATTCTCAGTTTAAATTAAACTAAACTTCTCCTTTGAAGAACTCTCTTCAGGATTCTTTCTTTCTTTCCAGTCAACTTTGATCTTCAAAATTTTAAATCTCAAATTCAGTCACTTTCCTATTGCCATAATGTAGTTTGCCTGTGCCTTTCTATAAATATTTTTATGGTAATTATTCTGAGGAACTTTCCACTTTGATACCTAGATTTTACGAATTTAAGTATATTGCTACATTGCTGGCCTGGTTTTGTCATTTTACAGTTGAAATGGCAAGAGATGTAACCATAAGTTCAATGCTAATAGTTTTTCTCTCATATGTCTCACTTGTGGAAATCTTCTGACTCTTGTTTTCCTCTCATCTTTGGTCTTCAAAAATTTAAATGCAAAATCAATCATTATCTTCTGTCGTCTTAATTCCTGTTTTTTTTATTGCTATCCCACCTTAATAATGTATTTTTTTCTCTCATATTCTCTCACAATCAGTAACCCCCATGTATCTTAGTGGCTTTATTCTTTTGCTTGGAATGAAATGATTGAAAGAAAAAATACATATTGAGTGTGGCACTTTGGCAGCATGCATGGATACTATTATGATCTTAGGCAAAGTGCTTGTGTGTTTCACTTTGATCTTAGAAAATACAGATAAATTGATTTTTGGCAGAAATACTGATTTGTACATAACTAATCCAGTAATTTTTTATGAATACTGTGCTTATGAACTGAAGTATCAAAATATTAAAAACAGCAGTACATTTGTGAGTTTAACCTTACCTCCTCTTATAAAAATGGACTTGGATGACATAGGTGTTATATAATAGGTAAAGAGGTAGTGTAACTGTGGCAATAATGATACATTGACAGGCTCCAGTTGCCTTGATCTATCCACTACTCTTCTCCTCATCGTTTCTTCTATCACTCCTATCTGATCTTCTGTAACCTCTTGTATCCTAGTGGCTTCTCGCCTTGCTTGGGGTGAAATTCTTAAAAAAAAAAAAAAAAGAAAAAAAAAGGATTTAAAACCAATTGTTTCACTACTTTATATGAGCATTTCCTTAAAACACAAATGAGAAGTCATTATAACAACCTTGTTATACAAATTGTGGTAGTTAATTTGAAATCTTCTGATAGAAAATTGTAAAATATATCTCTGAATAACTCAAGACTTGCACATTGGAAATATGTTGACATAAAATGTAAACATTGTGACTGAACATAGAAAAATAACAAATGAATGAAAATGGTAAGAAAAATCAATTCAATACAGCTTAAAGAAAATAGTGAATACTTTGATTTAAAAAATATAATTGCTAATTATATATATATTTAGGTGTTATGGAAAGTATAAAATTTAATTTAAAATCTTATTAACATGTTTAACAAGTATCTATTTTAATAAAGGGTGTGGCAGAAATACCTCCTACATAATGGTAAGACATTAGTGGTAAGTGTCTTCATCCAGCTAATGCACCCAAAATTATTTTCTTTAATTATTACCTTAGCTAAAAAATGGGATGTCATAAAACCTCACTTTCTGATTACTTGAATTGAATTTTAATATCCTAACAGATTCCCTAATTCTGGATGATTTATGATGAATAGATATAGGCATTTTTAAAATTGAAGGGATGAGTTTGTATTTTGTATAATGAAGAATAAAGAATTTATCCCCCCCCCGATTTTTTTTCATAAATATGTTGGTTTTTTTTTTTTATATTTAAAACTTGGTTGCATTTTACCATTTTTTGTTTCTGTGTATGCAATCCTAATTACTTGGCATCAGCTTATTGCATCATTTGCATGTTTTGTCCGTGTCAGTACCTTTTATCACTTTCTTACACTTCAAGCTTTCTTCTTCCATGGGACAGGCAGGGTGGTCGTCTAAAATTCTTTTATCTTGTTTTTTTTTTTTTTCTCTCTCTCTCTCTCTCTCTTTTTTTTTTTTTTTTTTTTTTTTTTTTTTTTTTTTTTTTTTTTTCTGAATTCTTTATTTTGTTTGCTTTTATATTTCATTTATTAGTTGGGTAATAAATTGCTTTTCCTTCAGCACCAGTTCATCATGGGAGGGAAAAGAGGAGGAGAGGATTCAGTGCATCATGCTTAATAAATCATTTACAGATCTTTTGAATAAATATGCCTTTTTTTTCTTTCTTTCTTGCATGAATGCCAGGTACATCTGGCAACTGGCTTAAATTGTTATTGTTGCCCCCCCCCACTCAATAGAATCATATTAGAATCCTAAAAGAAAGCAAAATATGGGTTGGTAAAGCATCTGAATTTAGAAAAACAATCCTTATAGTTATATAGAAATGGTGCTTGTTGTCTTTGAAAATGGTGTGTTTTTCTTTTAATATTGGAAACACTGGAGAAATGGATAGTAGCACAGATTGAGGAATCAGAGATTGGAGTTCAAATTCCACCAGAGTTTGTTATATTGACTTACATGCAGATAGCCTTGAGAAAGGTATCAATCGATCTCTTTCTCCCCATCTATGGATAAATAGCAGGACAGACTAGATTCTATAGCTTTGGGTGTCAATCAGTCTTGAAGGAGGACAACTCTGAATTCAAGACCTTCAATTAGCCAAATGTGAGTGAATATGGCTACACCTCTGAAGACATGGTTGAATCAAGAAGAGGTTCCTCCAACAGGCTCTGGATTTGGATTTCTTTCAATGCATGGAATGCATAATTCATTTTGAAAGTCCCAATTTTTACAACTATGATGTTTTTTTTTTCTCTCATTGTGTGTGTGTGTGTGTGTGTGTGTGTAAGGTGGGCCAAAATGCCTCAGTGATAAGTTTCTGTTTGTGTTTTTTGTGTGTATTCTCTGCTGACAGAAGACTGCTATCTCGGCTGTTGAACAACGACGAAGAAGACTGCTATCTCGGCTGTTGAACAACGACGAAGAAGACTGCTATCTCGGCTGTTGAACAACGACGAAGAAGACTGCTATCTCGGCTGTTGAACAACGACGAAGAAGACTGCTATCTCGGCTGTTGAACAACGACGAAGAAGACTGCTATCTCGGCTGTTGAACAACGACGAAGAAGACTGCTATATTGTTAATGTCCATAAAATGCAAATCCAAATTCAGGGCCTTTTTATTCGGCTGTAGCCATACTCACATTGTTTGTGGGTTGGTGAGGCTATTTAATTTATAGTTAGAGGTTTTGAATTCAATGTTGTCTTTCTTCTAGGCTGGTTACCACCCAAGGCTATAGGACCCGATCTGTCCTGCTATTACCCATTTCTATATTTAACTGGCTTTTGTCATTACCAAGAAAAGAAATTCAAGATCTGTATGGCAGTTTGCATCTTTGGAATGCTTTTGAATTTTAAATGTTTGTGTTTTCATGAGAGTATGATGTTATTTTTTTTTGTTTTGAAACTCTCTTATATTACATGGCTCCCTACATCTGGATAGATCTTGTATCTTCTATGTACCATCTCTTTTCAGAACTGGTAGGCATGACATCCCCCCCCACACCCATCCAATTTCCTGTCCTTGTAGCTTTTAGTGATTTTTTTTTTTTGTTCTTTTTGTCATCTCAACTAAACTCTGTTCTGCCATCCATTTACACAAGCTTGTTCAGTGTTGCATTTTCTGTCCTCTGTTAAAACACTACCCAGATATTTAAATGTTGTACTTGCTTGAATTTGGTATCTCCAATTTGTAATTTGTATGTTGGGCTGTCTCTTTTGTTGGCAACCATACATTTCTGCCTTCTTGCAATTGATACGGGGAAATCCAGTCATTTTAACAATGAGCGTTAAAATGATTGAATTTCCCTGTATCCTTAGAAACTAATATCATGAATGTATGTGCTTATAAAACTCAGTAAATTTCAAAATTAGTTATTCCAAAATTCGCTTGAAAATGAAACAGGACTAGGGACTTTAATTTAATTCTATAATTGAATTTGAAGTTTAGTTTTTGTTTTTGAAACATGATAATTCCTGTGTAGCAATGGAACCATATTTTTAAGTTAGTAAATTTATAATATTTATGCTTTGTAGATTTGCATTGAGCACTGTTTTTTAGAAATAAAAATATTAATAAAAACACCAGATTATATATCTTATTGTTCTTTCTTTATTATCATACTTATTATAAAACCCAGGTTGTGTGTGTGTGTCTGTACGTTTATATATTGGATCGGATTTCCTACATTTTTCAACCGATTTCAACAAAACTTCACAGGACTATGTAAAATTACCTTGCGGTGGTTCTGACAGTGCCAAAAATTGGAAAAACACAATTGTTTTTGCACAAAATCAATTTGAAAACACGATTAAGAGGCATTGCCAGAATGAAAGGGGGGCAACTCATATTGAGTTATACTTATTATAAAACCCAGGTTGTGTGTGTGTGCGTATGTGTTCATTTATATATGTGATCGGATTTCCTACATTTTTCAACCGATTTCAACAAAACTTCATTTTTTGGGGCAGGTAATGTTTCTTATTGTCTTGCACACTTTTTTCTTTATTTTTACATTCAGAATGCTTTAAAAATTCCATTTACAAGACAATTGTTTATAATAAAATTCTATTCAATCGGTAGACTCATAATGATTGAAAACAATGTTTTTGTTTGAGTTTGGGTTTGACCAATTCGTAAAAAAAAAAACTAAGACATGCGTGTCCGTCAACCTTAAACAATAATCTTTGTCAATTTTATTTTTCAGTCTTTATGATGGTCGATACTTGATCTACTGTTACATCCCCGGGCAACGCCGGGCTCTACTGCTAGTAATATATAATCATTAGAGTGAATGAAAGTTTTGTCATATTTGTTTAACTGATATTATCAGTTACATAAATGGCTTGTTATCATGCAATGATAACTATTTAAAAGACAAAATAAAATGAAACCATTTGGCATTATGCTAGAATTTTAAGTTTAAGGATCAGTTCTGCATAATGGCCCTTCACTGGCATAATATGACTTCTTGGCAACAATTCTCCTCTCTCAGATCCAAGTGTTGCTACTCAAAGTACTTCCCTCCACTTTGTTCCTGTACCAAATAACCCCAACTTTGCTGGCAAACACAACCTCTAGCCTATAAATATAACAAAAAGAAAATATTTTACTGTACATTAAATATATATGGATTGTATATTATTTTGAATTTCATGTGATATATAGCAAAAAAATAGAATCCTTTTGATGCCTTACAGATCTAACAAGAGGTTACAAGTGTGGAGCACCCTGTGAGGATCAATCTCACTCCCCTGTAGTAATGGTCT